>MU831692.1:0-119678 GCA_029204225.1 Diphasiastrum complanatum
ATTAATACTCAAGTTAAATGCCAACGATTTAGAAATCTCAAATGTTTAGGTGTAGATCTTAATTATAACTAGTATAACACCACATTTAGATCCATATCCAAATCATTCATAAGGTTAATCCATAAATTTTCCACACAAAGATTTGTTAACTCTACAAGTATCTGTCAAAACAATACTTGATCATATGTCTATGTTCATCGACTAGGTTAAGTGCCCTAGTAAGTACATAAACACATTTTTATCTGGCAGATTCCTCCAGACTCTACATATGTTACTCACATATTTCACCGAGAATCTTGTAACTCGGCTACTAAAAAATTTCTATTCCTCATGAGTAAATAACATCTCCGGGAAATTGAAGATGAATAACATTCAATCTCAACAGTTTTCCAATCCAACTTACCTCTAATTACATAACTTCTTCCACTCAATCAACCCCCCTATAATCCTAGTACCCAAACTAAGATTAGGTTGATCCAATATAGAACTCTCAGACTTAAATTCTGATCAAACTTACTCCTATTCCAATCAAAATGGAATTAGTAACCTTTGACCTTTCACAGTGAGAAATAGATTTGAGGGCCTCTGATTTTGTAAATAGTGAGATACCTCATTGGAATCTAGATTAAACCTCAAAATGTCCCAAAATACCCACATTTTATCAATGGTTTTTCATTTTCCCATATCATGACTAGGTACTAAAATTCTCCATTGATAATCATATCTTTACAGTCTTAGAATTTCCTTTTAAAATTATCGATGTCCCATACCATCAGCTCTTCTTTCTAAAAAAACCCTTAACCGCCATATCTGATATTCTAGAGATCCAATAATCATCTAGCTGTCCTATAATCCATATAAAATATTATCTCTTGTTCCCAAAAACTGGAGACTCCATTCATTTGGATGACTTACATGCCTATCAGATGGATACAACAAATCCACACCTGACCTTAAGAATTAACATTGTTCAACATTACATTCTGATCTTTTTTAGTTAATGATAAGCTTCGAATCTCCCTGGATCCAAAGAATTAACTCTAGGGACAAGCTTCTATCAACTAACAGATCCAATGTAATCCATGTACCAAATTCTACTTTTTGTGAGAAATTCAACTAGTTTAGTCTATTTTGGTCATATTTGTATATTTGACAATTGAGGCCCGTTTCATATTAGACTTAGAGTTTGACTTTTCAAAGTTATATTAGCTTAAAGGCATCTGAATAAACACTTTTGGTGATCTCAGTGAGATATGTGAGTAACATATGTGGGTTTTGGAGGAATCTGCCAGATGAGAATGTGTTTATGTATTGGGTCATAGTGAGATTATTCACATATGTGCACGATTAATCTTGTATGAATCTACTGTGTATTCCTGGTTACTAGGGTTAATTTGGTGCACTTAACCTAGTCGGTGAACATGACCATATGATCAAGTATTGTTTTTGACAGATACTTGCAGAGTTAACGGATCTTTCTATGGAAGATCATGAGTTAACTAGTAAATGATTTGGATAAGGATCTAAACGGGGTGTTATGCTAGTATAATTAAGATCTGCACCTAGACATTTGAGATTTCTGAATCATTGGCAATTAACTTGAGTGGTTGATTACTCCAGGATGAAGTTAATTGGTAAAATGATAAGTGTGATGTGGATCACCAAGAACTGATAGTTTTGATTTATATTGTTTGTAAGATGCATGCTTAGTGAATCATTTAGGTTCATCAGTAAAAATTATGTGCATTGGATATACTGTATACTTGAGATAGAGTATTCCTTAGTTAAGGAATAGACTCATTAGTGATTGTATCTCAGGGCTCTCAATTGGATAAGGAATCATAATGAATCCAAGAATAATAACTGAATTGATATTCATCAAGACTTTGGGTATCTAAATTCGATTCTAGATTGTAATCTAAAGTTTTTTGTAGTTAAAGATGATTGTCATTTTGGTATGCATTCAGTCTTTGATTACCAGTGGTTTATAGAGCTTGAATCTTGCACTTCAGTTAAAGAATCCTAATTGAAAAATATTCCTAAATACAGTATTTTCTTAGTGGAAAGATTTTGGAATGATTCTTATTCCAGTATCCTTTAAACGATTAAGTATGATTTTGGATTCCTAAAAATTATGATTGACGAATCATACAATTCTAAATATTTATGGTTGACGGATCATAAATAAATACTTAATTATTGTCAGAGGATTATACGAAATTGTGATGATTCTTGAGTGTGATAATTAATTCTTGATCTATTATCAGAGTGAGACACCAATCTTGGTTTTGGAAGCAATTTTGAGTGATTCTCTCCATTTGTCTACATTTGTTTTGATTGTTTTGAGGTTCTATCAATGTGTACTTGATTTTCAGGTTGGAGTCCGTACTCAGACAGTGTTTCACACGTGTGAAACCATAAAGTACACTTACCTTCAATTAATGATTATTTTTGTTAGGATTTTTTGTCTAGAATTGATCTAGATTGATCTTAATCTGAAGTAGATTGATAGATCAAGTAATCTGACAACCAATCCCTCTTGAGGATCAGATTAGGATCCACTCTTGGTCCTTTTTGTACTTTTTGCACATGGTATCAGAGCCTAGTACAAGAGGTTTTGTTGAAATTGATAGGGTTAATCCAAATCAAAGCCAAAATTAGCAGTTTTTTTGGAAACTAGTCAAATTTTGTGTAGCGAGTTGGATTTGATAGCTATCCTCAAAATTTTTGGTCCAGATCTTGTTGTGGGCTGTAGGAACCCTTTTCACACGTGTGAGGCCGTACAGCTCCGGTTTTGACTGAGAAATTTCAAAAATTTGTAGAATTTGACTCACATACTCAATTTGAGTGATTTTTGGTGTAAAATCAAGCATTTTCTATAGAGAATCTAATCCCTTGATTAGTTCTTGGATTAGATTAGCCAAGAAATTAAATTTGAAGCTTGAATTAGGTGCATTTATTGATTATCTCTGATTTTTTGAGTGCATGTTGAAGTTGAGAGAGATTTTGCTAAAAATCATAGATTAAGGAGTGATATGCAAGGTGAGAGGTTGAAATCCATTGTACCATCACTCTAGATTTGTTCAAGAGTGATAGGGTCAAGTTTAGAAGCATCAATTTGCTAGAAAACATCCTTGGATCTGTCCTCCAAGTGAAACCTTTGAGATTTTCTAGTGCATATAGAGCATCTATGCAAATCTTTTGTAGAATTTGACATAGATTGGCTTAAATTGAGAGTTCTAGAAAAGAGGTTGAGATCCAAGTCACATTGTTCAACCCTACTCAATTTGTTTGAGTGATTGTAAGGTTTGAAAAGAGTCATTAAGGTATCTATGGCAAATGTATAGAGAGAGATCCAATTTTCTAAAGAGTTCCTTCCTTTGTAGAGGGCAAGACCTAGAAGCTCATTATGTGTTGTTATAGGTGAAGAATTTGTCTTCTCCTAGGTGATCAAATATTTCTAAGTGGTATTAGCTCTTTGAAACACAATATCTTAGTGAGAAAAATCACAACTTTTGATTTTGAATTTCATTCCAAGTCTTAAAAAGTAGAGTAATTGGTGGAATTTAATAGGAGTGATTGAATTCAATTTGTTGAGCAAAAATTGACATAGACTGTATGAAACTCAAATTAGTTCTATTCAACTTTCTTTGTGAGTGTGAGGGTCAATTTGTGATCCCATTGGATGTCTAGAATGAGGAGTCGTCCATATTTGAGTATTCATGCATGGTTGAGATCTGTGTGAATCTCTAGTTGTCTATTTTTTTAGCTTTGTGAAAAATTGGTGGTATAGTTTGTTTTCAAATCAAATCAAAATCATTCTAAATCTCAAGAGTGAGATTATTTGGGTCAAGAGTGAGTCCAAAAGAAGTGAATAAGTTTGATTTTCATGTGTTTGAAATAAAAATCCATCTTTTGTTCAAGAATCTCAAGTGTTGAGAGAACTAGTCAAGTGAAAAGGAAAATCTAGGTGTCAAATCTTTTCATATCCATTTCAACTTTCAAAATTGGTATTTGATGAGTCCAATAGGAGAGTGGATCTGATTTCTTTTGTGATTTGATTCAAAGATTGTATGCTTTTGTCTTAGTGATCAAAGCAAAGTTTCCATTAGGATCCACTCTTGGTCCTTTTTGTACTTTTTGCACACTTTTGTAGCTGAGTTACAAGATCTCAGTGAGATATGTGAGTAACATATGTGGGTTTTGGAGGAATCTGCCAGATGAGAATGTGTTTATGTATTGGGTCATAGTGAGATTATTCACATATGTGCACGATTAATCTTGTATGAATCTACTATGTATTCCTGGTTACTAGGGTTAATTTGGTGCGCTTAACCTAGTTGGTGAACATGATTATATGATCAAGTATTGTTTTGACAGATACTTGCAGAGTTAACGGATCTTTCTATGGAAGATTATGAGTTAACTAATAAATGATTTGGATAAGGATCTAAACGGGGTGTTATGCTAGTATAATTAAGATATGCACCTAGACATTTGAGATTTCTGAATCATTGGCAATTAACTTGAGTGATTGATTACTCCATGATGAAGTTAATTGGCAAAACGATAAGTGTGATGTGGATCACCAAGAACTGATAGTTTTGATTTATATTGTTTGTAAGATGCATGCTTGGTGAATCATTTAGGTTCATCACTAAAAATTATGTGCATTGGATATACAGTATACTTGGGATAGAGTATTCCTTAGTTAAGGAATAGACTCAACTCATTAGTGATTGTATCCCAGGGCTCTCAATTGGATAAGGAATCATAATGAATCCAAGAATAATAACTGAATTGATATTCATCAAGACTTTGGGTATCTAAATTTAATTCTAGATTGTAATCTAAAGTTTTTTGTAGTTAAAGATGATTGCCATTTTGGTATACGTTCAGTCTTTGATTACCAGTGGTTTATAGAGCTTGAATCTTGCACTTCAGTTAAAGAATCCTGATTGAAGAATATTTCTAAATACAATATTTTCTTAGTGGAAAGATTTTGGAATGATTCTTATTCCAGTATCCTTTAAATGATTATGATTTTGAATTCCTAAAAATTATGATTGACGAATCATACGAATCTAAATATTTATGGTTGACGGATCATAAATAAATACTTAATTATTATTGTCAGAGGATTATACGAAATTGTGATGATTCTTGAGTGTGATAATTAATTCTTGATCTATTATTTGAGTAAGAATTTAGATTGGTATTTTGAATTTCTCTACTCCAATATTTTAATTGAGAATCTATGGATCTCACAAACATTATTTAATTTACTTAGTGGATGCTATTCTACTATAAGTTCTTTGAATGCTTTCTGCTGTTCATTCATCCACAAGTATTCCACTTGTTTCTTGAGTAGATGCGTAAGAGAAGCAGCAATAGAAGCATGATTTTGGATAAATCTCCGATAATAGCCTACATATTTTAAGAAAGCTCTTAGTTCACGTAGATTGGTTGGTATCTGGAGGTCCTTTATAAGCTCAACTTTATCTTTATCGACTTCTATTCCTCTATTTGATATTCTGTGTCCAAGTAAAATTCCTTCTTTCATACCGAAAAAAACATTTCTCTAGATGAAGGGATAAATAAGTATCTCGACATCGTTGCAATGTAAGTTTCAGCTTCTGTAGATGTGTCTTTATATCACTATATACACATATCATCAATGAAGATTTCAAGAAAAGTTCTTAGGAAGGCAGCGGAAATTAACATCATGATTCGCTGAAAAGTCGCGCATTACAAAGACCAAAGGGCATTTTGTTGTAGGCATAAGTGCCTTAATCCGTAGTGAACGTGGTCTTTGGACGATCCTCCTTTCTCACTCCAACCTGATTATAACCAGAGAAACTGTCACAAAAACTATAACGCTCTTGACCAGCAACCTGATCTAAGATAGAATCAGTAAAGGCCAGAGGAAGATGATCCTTCCTTGTGGCAGCATTGAGCTTTCGGAAATTTTGGCATATTCGTATTTTGCCAGTCTTCTTCTTTGGAGTAACAATGGGAGAAATCCATTCATTGCTTAAGATGTGATAGATAATACCTACCTTAAGGTGCTTGTTGAGTTCGTCTTTAACCATGAGGTTTGAATTAAGATGATATTGTCTTTGTCGAACAGGTATAGTATCTTCTTTAAGATCAATACGATGCTCTCTGAATTCTGCAGATATACCTTTCAAATTGTCAAACAACCAAGCATATACATCTTGGTACTCCTTCAATAATTCCGTGAATTAAGCTAATTCCATTTCTCCAAGTGACTTTGAAACATGCACAAATCTGTCAGGTGCAAGTTCAATTAGTTCAGTAGAATCTGGTAGAATGATACCTTCTGTCATACTGGCCTTGGTATGGCCATGAATTTTCGTGCATGATTGACTCTATAGATATATTCTTGTCGTCAGTTTGGTTCTTATTACCAAATTCGTGTTCAGATTCGTCACTCGAATCATCATCAGACTCTTTAGAGTTCGTGTCTGCAACTTTAATTTCTTCATTCAAAACATCCGCTTCAGCATTGCAGACATCAAAGAATTCTTCTTCGTCAGTATTCTCATAGCATTCGAAATATTGTACTTCGATGTTAGATGTATTGAAAAAAATATTTAAAGCATAAGAAGAATCTTCTGAGGTAAAACTGGTGTCATACAAAGGAGTTTCACCTTGTTGGAATCTTGGAGATCCCTCAACAATGCAAAAATTACCAAAAATAGCTCCTATTTTTTCTCCCTTGTATCTAAGCATAATTTGGACTCATTCCAAAGGTTCTAACACTTAGGTCTACTTGAGAACATCCTTATGAATGGAATCCTATGCTATTTGGCACGTGTGACAAGCCACATCATGACCATCTAACTATTTACAAGTCATATGACCAAAACTAGTCAAGCTAGAATTGTGAATTTTTAACATACTTGTACCATACATGAAACAACCAATAGTACCATCTATTATGATAATTTTCATGAGTAAAAAGTCTGCTTTGCTCACAAAACTGACACCATCCATTATGATTTCACCATTGACATTATGGCTTTATAACATTTAGGAGTAGTATCTTGCTTGGAGAGGCACAAAATTCTGAAATACACAACTTTTTGGCCTTTGTTTTGGTTGGGATAGGGCATTGTAGCTTCAATAGTTTGTCATGTAAAATAAATACTCTCTCTCTCTCTCTCTCTCTCTCTCTCTCTCTCTCTCTCTCTCTCTCTCTCTCTCTCTCTCTCTCTCTCTCTACAAAATTTAGTAATATGTTTTATTTTGTTTCTTTCATGAAATACAAGCAAACAAATTATGAACCTACATAGAATGCCAAAGACAAGAAAGAAATTGAAAGTACCTTTAGAAAAAGTAAAATACGATATCCATGTGAGATATGCATAAATTGCTATAATGTAGAGATAAAGTCATGTTTAATTTATCCATTTAAATCTTTACAAAAGCCTACGGAGTCAACTATGTTAATTTTGAATTGTATAAAGCAAATGAGCAGTCAAGGCATAAGTGTTGAACACAATCATGTTGTATAGATGAAACGATGTTCATTTTCTCTTGTTAAAACACACCTTTTTCTTGATACTCTCTTGATATTGAAGATGAAGTGCATATTGATTACATATGATTTGAGTTCATTATGGTGCTATATAAAAATCAGTCGATATGGTACCGTCAAATTGCATAAGTTGTGATAACTTCCTTTAGCGACCAATACATCTAGAGAAAACACGTGTATTGTAATCATATAGTCAACAATAGTTTTATTTTATTTTATGTTCTACTGTTGTGATTGTTGCAGCGATGAAGATAATGATCGTTTCATCTCTTCAATTTCTCTCAAAGATTGTTTTATTTCTTTTGGAGATAGCTCACCATGGCATCTCGGAAACGAGAATCTTCAAACATGAAATGTATGTACTTCTGCCTATTAGGATTCATAGAATATTAAACAAAATGTCGGCATAGGATGGTGAGATCCTCAAAGGCAGGGTCAACATGAATACTTTTCTAAGATCAAATTCTTTTAAACATCTGAACATGGGTTGTTGTGTTTACCTAGATAATATTCAAAAATTCCACATGTCCTATGCAAATGTTATACACATATAATTACATTAGTTGCATGCAATGCAAGCACCAAAACATGAAAGATATTCGTAAGTTGTCACCTAGGCAGTGGGCACTTTCATGAATGAATGAATGAATGGGTAGGTTGTTATTATTATTATAATATTGTGGCTTTATTTTGATGCCCAAATTTGGGAGCAGACAACCGCCGACAGGTCACGTCAAGCGAGATTGGGAAGACGGCGGACCGACCGTCTGTGAATTTGCCTTCTAAGTTCTCTTTTTTGTCCCCGTACAATGTCGGCCTCTTTTGTGTGTGTTCCGTACATATGTACTTTTTTAAAATTTTCTTTCTCGCTTTCCGATCTAATCACGGGTTGTGCTTCCAAAGCCGCTGGAGGCGTCTTATCACACTCGCTCAGTCGCTCTCATCAGTCATGCGCTTGTTCTTCATGCTGCTTTGCAGGAACTGGCATAGTTTACTGTTTCTTCATTAATCTTTGCTCTTTTCTCACCATTGAGAGTCGAGAATGATTTGATTAATGATTCTGTAACGCAATTCAGTGTATTTTTTTTCCCTCTCTTGTTGCAATGCAGTGTATGTGATCCAAAAACGTCAAAATTAGACTATGAATATCTTAGGTTGTCATTGTTGCATTGCGAGCTTGTGCATGTTCCCAACCATTGAAGCAGACTGCAAAATACAAAACTAAAAATAAAAGCAAACACACGGCATAATACATATAGACTAGTCTTGCTTGTGGATAAGGTTCTACTGGACAGATGATCAGTTATACTAGTTTTCTAGGTAAGGTTCTTCTGGGCAATTTCTTTCTGTACATGTAAGAAAACTTGAGTGCTTTGCTCCATTGTGGAAACAGCGTGCGACCCTCTCGGGAATCCGGATGGCCTTATTTGATTCGTCTTCGTCATGAAAGTCTTCTGGATTCTGGACTACATGGACAATTCATGCAAACAATTTCTTGTTTGAGTTTCAGAACTCGTCAATGATAGAAAGTAACAGACGCTTAGTAGTTCTACAGGTTATACTGGAGCTGTCTGGGCTCTGACGATAACAGCCAGCTACCACAGCTGGCTACTGAAGTCTTTAGCGTGTAACCGCATTCTATTGTTGAATCAATGTATGTCACACATACGCACCCAGATACTTTAAGGCCTACAAGATTATTTAACTAAAACTGCAAATGCTGGAAAGCTGGCAGTTAATTACTAGATCATTGGCAGCTAAGAACATTGCCTAAATTTTGCTATGCAATGGCCATGTCCAACACATCAACGAGTCACGACTCAGCGCGAGCCTGTTGGCGTATACCGCAATTTCTTCTACAGCATCAAAAAACTGATCTTTTAGTGATATACAAAATATAGTACACCGCATAATACTCAAAGAGCCTAGAGACTCGAGAACGTCTGTGTCACATGAGGGCCAATGTACGACGAAGGTGGGGGCCCGTGGGCGATAGCTATGGCGCAACACATACCAACAATGTACACAATACTATATGAGAAAGAAAGGCTGAATAATTGATTGGCGAGATGTGTACGTCTGCAATTGAATGGGCAGCTGTGCACGCAAAATATTGTAAACATAATATATTTGTAAGTGGGTAGTGGACAGTTGTGGTGATTGCTTTAGTATTTATTGTAAGTTACACGTAGGTGCTAGCGACGACGCATTGAGTATCGGATCATTCATGATATTATTACGATCCGTGATGATGCCTGCTTAAATTCTGCTTCTTCTATTCTTCTCAGACTTATAAGTTATAATTTTTCTTCTTTTAATACAATTGGTGGCTTGATGTTGGCAATCTGACAACCGATGCCAACCTCCTTTTAGTTTCCCACTACGGTCTACCCATCTTGTATTTTTGAGGAAATTGTTTTGTTCTTATAAAATGTTGACTTATAGCTCTAAACTCCTGTTGTTGGAAATAGTCCAGCAATTTAGTTTCGACATTGATAATAAATTTAGTTACACTAATCATATATAGGTAATCATACATAGCTACAGCCTAGCATGGTGACAAAATCAACTATGAGACACAACACTCACTATGAGACCTCTCGACACTCCAGAAGCCTCTTGATGACAAGATGACAAGATGTAAACTTCATAGCATTACTCAATCCTTGGATCTGATAAGGATGGTTGGAGCCATGATAGTGAAGATATCATGATGGCACCTTAAGGTTATCCTCAACATACTAGTGCTTGGATGAGAATGGGCCCTACTTAAACCCCTTGTCATGTATGAGTCTTCGTAAAATATGAATCCTTTAGTTATGACAAGAAAACACTTAGGAGATTAAGGTAATTTCACTTATTTGTCAGTTGTGTCACCCCATGATAGCTAAGTATGCTTAATGTGGCACTCTGTTGTAAAGCTGACTCAGGTGCACCCAACGTGCCCTGTAAGACTTTAAGGGGTGACGCTCCCTAAGGTCCCAGAGCAAATTAGAACGTCAAGGACTAAGCCTCCGACCTGTGGTGAGTCAATCAAGTAGTCACAAGTCATGAGCTAGCTCTGGAGCTCGAGTCATGGCCTAGTCAGGAAGCAAGTTGATTCTGCCGCCGGGACGGCTCTCGGGACCCATGTCCTGGAGCCAGACTGATTCTGCCAGGCTTGTTAGGCTTAATCAGCAAAATAAAAACTAAGTCCTAAAAAGCGTGCTTTACCAGAAAGGACTATATTTCAGGACAGAGGGGGTGCGCCGAATCACAGCAGAACTATAAGGGGAGTCTGGCAAACAAAAACTTGGGCAGCTTAACCAGCGCCAGGAATCCAGTCGCCAGGTCTCAGCTACCTCTACCAGCACAAGCCAGGCACAATGCCTAGCACGTGTTAGTGGCCCCGAGACCGGTCAGTCTATGTATGAATGTAATCTCTTCCAGATCTAATAAAGTTGATCCTTGGGGATTATTACCATTTTGGTTTCGCCTTCGGGACTGGTCCAAGTGGAAGGACCCTTACTACAACCTTTTTGCGTCGTCGGCGCCTAAGGATCCACGTCACCGACGTGTGGCATTGGTCAGTTTAGCAACCACTATGCCTTGGGTTTCATGTCTGGCTTGTCTTCGGGTTGGTTGGGATTCCAGTTTTCTTAAGTCTGAATGGTTAAGCTTGTTACGTTTTTGAGTTGGCTTTTACGTAAGTGTATGATGGATGAATGTTAGACTTAAGCACGTGTTGGGGAAACCGCTCAAGTCCCAACACCCTTTGAGGCACCGGCGCAACATGTGGTATCAGAGCCGACTAGCCGCTCAGCTACGCAAGTCTCACATGGATGGCCACGTTTTGGGATTTGTCACAACAACCGTTGTGCAAGGTGTTGCCCACAGTGTAAGCACGATCGTGTCCACAGTCGGGGTGGTCGACAGAACAGGGGACTTGATGAGGCAAGGTGCTCCCCTTGAGGTGTAAGCACGGTCAATTCCCACGGTTCGGGCATGGCACCGTCTGCACGTAGGACAGATGAGGCAATGTGCTGTCATTAGGTTGGTGAAAGCACGGTCTGTGCCTTGTGGGGTGGGGGGTGACATATTCGAACTGTACGGGTTAACCATTGATACAGAGATGCTGTTCGAATTTGGGTGTAAAGCACGGGTGGTTAGCTGCCGGTGTGGGATAGCTGCCGATCGTTTAGCTATAAGGGCTATCGACCAAAAAGTGGTGGGGCGTGACTGAGGCAATGTGCTACTTAATGGTGAAAGCACGGATGGTTGGATGGATGTTTCCCCGTGGGCTAATTCTGTGATAGATTTGAGTGGGCGTGGCTGGGCAAAGGTCCTACGTCTGGTCTCAAGGGGAATGTGGCTTGAGAGGGATCCTCAGTGTTTGCTTTGGTTGATATGTTCGTTTGTGGTGTGCTTGTTTGGACCTGAATAACCCCTGGTTGCTTACCTTCTTCCAGGTGATCTGATCTAGTTGGGAGTTGAAGGAGGAGTTTGCATTTGTGGGTGGACGACATACAAGTATGCTTCCATGGGGAAACCCCCAAGATTGGTTCAAGATTGTTATTCCTATCCGGAAAGATCGCGAGGAGGAAGTCAGATTTCATGATCGACTCTGGAGCTTCACATAACTATATTTCAAGGAGCATAGTGGAACAGTTCAGCTTGCCAACCAAAAATGTAACATCAACGCTCAAGGTAGAAACAACAAAGAGAGCACTGGACGCAAACAAAGCAACATTGAACATCCCGGTGCAAATTGGGAGATGGAAGGCTAAACTTACCTTTTTGATTTTAGAGATGGATGCCTTCGATGTAATTTTGGGCCATCCCTGGCTAAATGAACATTGTATTGCAGTTTTGGGTAGGAGCTCAAACTTGGTTCTCTTGGATTACAAGGGACAGATCTGTATGACAAAAGCTCTGCCTGGAGGGAACGCTAAGGGTACCGATATTGAACAAAATTTGGTTGCTACATCTGTGATTAAAAGCATGGCGAAAGGGAAAAGGTCAAAGTGCTTTCTTTGTAGCTATAGAGAGGTTCCAGAAGGGAAAAATGCACAACAGAAAAAATTGCCAAAGGAGGTGGCAGATTTGCTAGAGGAATTTAGCGATGTGTTTCCAGAAGAACTCCCAGCTAAGTTACCTTCTCGAAGACCAGTGGACCATAAGATTGAGTTGGTATCAGAAACAAAACCAACTTCACAAGCACCCTATAGGATGTCCCAAGAAGAGTTGGTGGAACTGAAACGACAACTTGGTGAATTGATAGACAAATGATTCATTAGACCCAGTGCTTCGCCTTTTGGAGCCCCAATGTTATTCGTGGAAAAGGCGGACAAGACACTGCGGATCTGTGTGGATTACCGCATGCTCAACAAAGGTACCATCAAGAACAAGTATTCCATGCCTAGAATTGATGACTTGTTTGACCAGCTCAAACATGCCAAATATTTTAGCCGAATAGATCTCAGATCTGGATATCACCAATTTCGAATAGCTGAAGCACAAAACGTCTTTTTGAACACGGTATGGGAGCCACGAATTCAGGGTGATGCCGTTCGGTCTAACAAACGCACCAGCCACTTTTTGCACGTTGATGAACAACATATTTCAAGACTACTTAGATGAATTTGTCATTGTATACATCGACGACATCTTGGTGTTTAGTCGTAGCCTCAAAGATCACATTAAACATTTAAGAACGGTCCTCCAACGACTGAGGAAGAACAGCTTGTTTGCAAAAAGAGAAAAATGTGATTTTGTGGTAGAGGAAGTTGATTTCCTTGGACATGTTATAGGCTACGGACGAATTCGGATGGATCCTAAGAAGATCAAGGCTATCTTGGATTGCCTGGTTCCTAAAACTGGTCACGGCATCAAATCCTTTGTGGGCTTATGTAACTTTTACAAGAGATTCATTGAGGCATTTAGCAAAATTGTGGCACCACTGTTGGAGCAGACCAAGACTCATCTGAAGATGACATGGACACCGAAATGTGAAGCAGCGTTCCAAGAACTAAAACGAGGGATCACTCAAGAACCCATTCTTGCCTTACCGGACTTTAGCAAACCTTTCGAAATACATACAGACGCGTCGAACTTTGCTATTGGGGCCGTGTTCATGTAAGACGGAAAACCTGTTGCATATTTTTCAAAGAAATTGAGTGACGTAGAGCGACGATGGCCAACTCTTGAAAAAGAAATGGTCGTAGTAGTTCAAGCAGTGGAGCATTGGAGACATTATGTGGCATGAAAACCCTTTAAGGCGTTCACTGATAATGTATCACTCAAGTACTTCTCATCCCAAGGTATGCTCATGCCAAAGCAAATGCGATGGCAAAACTTTATCTCAAAATTCAATATAGACATTGTACACACGGCGAGGAAGAAGAATGTGGTGGCGGACGTACTAAGTAGACAGGAACACTTGATGGCAACGGTGACAACTTAGGTGACTGGCCTACTCCAAGAAATTAGGGAGAATTATGGTGCAGATGCGTTGGCGAAGGACTTAATAATCGAATTCCAGCTGGGAAAGCCTCATAAACATTTTACTTGGAAAGATCAAATGGTTGTTTATAAACAACGTAGAGTATATGTCCCAGACAACATCAACCTGAGAAAGAAAGTCTTGCGAGAACAACATGACATACTAGTCGCCAAACATCCAGGGGTGAATTGCATGTATGAACTTCTCAAAAGAGGCTTCTATTGGCCAGGTATGTGGGCAGACGTTGAATCCTATGTGCAAACATGCTCGACATGTCAACAAGTGAAGGTGGAACCGCTAGCTCCAGTAGGACTACTCCAACCATTACCGGTACCAGCATACCCATGGGATTCAGTGAGCATGGATTTTATTGTTCAACTACCACCGTGCCAAGGCTTTGACTCAATTTATGTGGTGGTTGACCACTTTTCAAAGCAAGTTCATCTGGTACCAACTAAAAGTTCGGTGACAGCTGAAGAAGTGGCAAGGTTATTTTTCAAATGTGTCTTCAAATACCATGGCCTACCTAGAACGATTATTTCTGACCAAGACACCAAGTTCGTCGGAAAGTTTTGGACTTGTCTATTTCACCTCGTGGGAACTAGACTGAATTTCAGCACTGCATATCACCCTCAGACAGATGGGCAAACAGAATGAGTCAATCGACAGATTGAACAATATTTACGAAATTATGTCGCTTGGGACCAATCCGATTGGGTCAACTACTTGGATATTCTCGAGTTTGCACATAACAACTAAGTGAACAAATCTACTGGAAGGGCACCCTTCGAGATAAGCAATGGTTGGCTACCCATTGTGCCAAGCTCTTTTCTTACAGGCGTGCAAGAAACTCCAGTACCCACTGTGGAGGAATTCATCAATGAGTGGCACACAAAGCTGACAAAGGTGAAGTCATTTTTAGAGCAGTCCCAAAGAAGTATGGCAGCTGACGTAAACCCACATCGAAGAGAACTAGAATTTGAGGAAGGTGATCAAGTGTGGCTGAACACAAAGAACATTGCGTTACCAAAAGGTTTCTCTCATAAGTTCGTTCGACCTTATGCAGGGCCATATTATGTCACCAAGAAGATCAACCCAGTGGCTTACCGATTGGCACTGCCATCCAGCTTGGATATATACAATGTGTTTCATATCTCATTACTCAAACGGTACAAACCAGATGAGTGATTTGATCGGCAAAAAGAACTCCGTCACCCACCAACGACACTTGATGATACGAAGAGACAGCTTGTACCAGAACAAATATTGACACATAGAAAGCGAACTGGCATTCAACGTGAATATCTAGTGAAGTGGCTATGAGCTCCACTCATTGAGGCTTCTTGGGAGTATGAAGACAAACTTAAGGAGAGAGCCCATGAAGTACTGGCAGATTATCTGTAGAAGAATCAACGCAATAGCCGTTTTCCCAGATCGGCACACAAAGCACTATATTGCAGGACAAAGGGGGTGCACCGAATCACAGCAGAACTATAGGGGGAGTCCGGCGGACAGAAATTTGGGCAGCTCAACCAGCGCTAGGAATCCAGTCGCCAAGTCTCAACCCCCTCTACCAGCACGAGCCAGGCACAATGCCTAGCACGTGTTGGTGGCCCCGAGACCGGTCAGTCTTTGTATGAAAAAAACCTCTTCCAGATCTAATAAAGTTGATCCTTGGGGATGATTACCATTTTGGTAAATGTAACATCAACGCTCAAGGTAGAAACAACAAAGGGAGTACTAGACGCAGACAAAGCAACATTGAACATTCCGGTGCAAATTGGGAGATGGAAGGCTAAACTTACCTTTTTGATTTTAGACATGGATGCCTTCGATGTAATTTTGGGCCTTCCCTGGCTAAATGAACATTGTATTGCAGTTTTGGGTAGGAGCTCAAACTTGGTTCTCTTGGATTACAAGGGACAGATCTGTATGACAAAAGCTCTGCTTGGAGGGAACGCTAAGGGCACCGATATTGAACAAAATCTCGTTGCTGCATCTGTGATTAAAAGCATGGCAAAAGGGAAAAGGTTGAAGTGCTTTCTTTGTATCTGCAAAGAGGTTCTAGAAGAGAAAAATGCACAACAAAAAAACTTGCCAAAGGAGGTGGCAGATTCGCTAGAGGAATTTAGCGATGTGTTTCCGGAAGAACTCCCAGCTAAGTTACCTCCTCGAAGACCAGTGGACCATAAGATTGAGTTGGTACCAGAAACAGAACCAACTTCACAAGCACCCTATAGGATGTCCCAAGAAGAGTTGGTGGAACTGAAACGACAACTTGGTGAATTGATAGACAAAAGATTCATTAGACCCAATGCTTCGTCTTTTGGAGCCCCAGTATTATTTGTGGAAAAGGCGGACAAGACATTGCGGATGTGTGTGGATTACCTCATGCTCAACAAAGGTACCATCAAGAACAAGTATCCCATGCCTAGAATTGATGACCTGTTCGACCAGCTCAAACATGCCAGATATTTTAGCCGAATAGATCTTAGATCTGGATATCACCAAAATCGAATAGCTAAAGGCGATGAGCACAAAACGGCTTTTCAAACACGGTATGGGAGCCACGAATTCAGGGTGATGTCGTGCGGTCTAACTAACGCACCAGCCACTTTTTGCACGTTGATGAACAACATTTTTCAAGACTGCTTAGATGAATTTCTCATTGTGTACATCGACGACATCTTAATTCCTCCCCAAACCTGATAGATCTAGTGGCACAGACCATTACATAAGTGCCCTTTACATTCCTAGTAAAATATTCTTCTTTTCCATTGGTGCGTTCTTCAAAATCACAATTCGTCAATAGAGGGTGGCCAATGGAACTATTTATATATGCAGCAATGTTTCCATGCACATCTGGACGTCCATCAATGTATGTACAATTTTCCCTTGAGATGTTGTCTCCTTGCATGTGTTGCTCCTCTAAAGAACAAGCATTTTGAATTCAAGCCATGTACTTGCATCCGCCATTGGTGACGACACAAAGCATGCCAATCACCCCAATTGTATTGAGGTCCTGCATATGGCATCAATGTCACAACACTATTTAAAGGGACCTCAATACTACTCAATGCAAAAAGGCCCAAACCAGCCTCAAGAAAGTGTTCAATAGGCATGATCATGTACATTCGACCCCAATACGTAAATGGTGTTCCATTTAATGGTAATGGTAATTGGAGTGGCCAACATGAATATCTACTTCTAATGAAAGTTTTTACTAATGGTTGCAAGCTAGGTGGAAGAGGAAGGTCAGACAAAGGACCTAGAATGTCTTTTGACACATCAACAGTGCATAGTAATTTGCAATTATCTTTCAAACTAGTCATAATATGTCCAAGACGTGTTCTCTTTTTTAAAGAGGTGGTCAAGTTTGTGGAATCCACGTGGAGTATCGTGGAGGACTCATGTGCAACATCTAGGATAGGTGTGGTTGGGTGGTAAGACCGTTCTAGAGATTTGGAGACATGGATTGAATCACAAGGCATTGATGAACTAATTATATCATGCAAGGGGTCATCATCAACAAGAGCATCATCTAGGGCCAATGATAATCCAAAATCAATATTCATGTGATTTATCCTATCAATAATATTCTCGATCTCTCTTGGAACTCTTTTTCTTGAAACCAACTTATGTTCCTTCTTCTGCAAAAGTTGAAAATGTTAGATGTATCAGTTTCTCTCTCTCTCTCTCTCTCTCTCTCTCTCTCTCTCTCTCTCTCTCTCTCTCTCTCTCTCTCTCTCTCTCTCTCTCTCTCTCTCTCTCTCTCTCTCTCTCTCTCTCAAGCATGAAACATAAATTAATATATAACACAAATTGTAAACCAGTAGCATGAAACACACACACACACACACACACAAATGCAAACACACGCACGCACGCACACACCCACACACACCGACCCCAAACACACATGAAGAGAAAAACAGAGAGAACATTATAGAGTGCTAATCAAAACTCCCGAACCACACGATTATATCCTACTCTAGAATGTCACCACATGCTCCCTCCCTGCGATGTTTGGGCTTTTTTGTGGAACTCATCTTCCAACAAAAAACATTTGAACCACTCCTTTAACGGAAAAAAACAAGGGCTACACGCCTTCTTAGAATTGGGATTGTTGGTTACCTTTAACTCTTTCATGATCTCTCTCTCTCTCTCTCTCTCTCTCTCTCTCTCTCTCTCTCTCTCTCTCTCTCTCTCTCTCTCTCTCTCTCTCTCTCTCTCTCTCTCTCTCTCGTGAATGAGTCTATTATGGGTGATTGAATATGGAAATCAAGATTAACTACATCTAATCATTCTATTTGAATTTTTTCTTTTAGAAGCAAGTGAGAGATTAACTTCATCTAAATATTCTATTTGGATTTTTCCTTTTAGAAACAAGTGAGAGATTAACTTCAAAGTATCGTGGCACTCATCCTATCGCTCAATATTTATTGGCCAAACTATCTTGAAGTGTCATAAGGGTCAAAGATTAAAGCATTTTTGAAAAACACTTTAAAGAGTTTACCTCTCGTACTCTTGGATTCTCTGTGTGCCCTCCATTGGCCCAAATATGATTGTTGACAATCCTCCTTGTCCGAATCCTAAGGCCTTTGCATTGTGTGCATGTACATGGTATCCTCTCATCATATTCTGGCTAAAATTGGTCCAATAATCCAATTGCAAATTGCACAAATTCTTTCAGTGTCATTCAAGTGAAAATTGACAAATTCTAACATGTGACGAATTGTAACGTGACAAAAATTGACAAAATAGTCTTTGTACATTTAGTGCATTTGCAACCTTCATTTGTGATGGAGTGGTGTCTTGGCTTTCCAAAGAGCAATATACTATATCACAATCCTCAACCAAATCGGAGTACATCACTATTACAAATAAATAAATAATGACATAAATCAATACACATACATGTGATGGATCAATAGGCGTTCTACGTCGACTGATGGAAGGGCTTGAAGATGAACCAATCAATAGCTGTTCATTGTACTTTAGTCTTGCTTGCTCCTTTTTTTTGTGATAGAGCTCTTTTTTTTCTCTAAATCATGTGGAGGTACGATAATTTCCCTAGAATTTTTAATTCCAATCAAATGTCATTGTAAGAATGAATTTGCAAGAAAAATTATACACTCATATTCAAATAACAAATAAAGTGCAATTGATGTCAATATCAATAACAATATATACCTGTTGTTGCAATCATGAGATGAATTGCTATCTGATGATGATGACATCGTCGATGACATATACACTGTGTAGCCAGCTACTCTATACCACATCATAAGTAATCATTATGAGACAATATGTACTGAACAAATATAACAAAATTTGTTAAAGACATGCCAACATCTAATCCATGTATATTCTACTTATGCTTAATGTAAATCTTATATCTTAGCAACATTGCTATCAAGAAAATTGCTTGGGTGGGGCAACACATGACGAGCAATTAAAATGAAGTACTGACGAATGTTAGACATCAGTAGATAGTGCGCGCAGGCCTATCTCAACTAATTTAAAGACCACATAGCAGTCAATGTTCAAAGCTTTCAGTTTGAACTCTTGTCCAAGATGAGTGATGATCTCACTCGATGTTTCTTTCAAGATGGAATGATCAAAATCAAAGAATCAGTCATATACTCAATTGATTCATTGCCCACTCAATCACTCATTCGATTAATTAATACTTGGCTCGAGTTAGTTAAGAATAAATCTCTTTGGATTGGCCTAGTGTGCCATGGTATCTCATGACGAGCAATATGCATTCGTCCTTTCTATCTATGGTTGCTTTGTATGCAAGAAATCATATACTAGATAGCACACCATTGACCAACATCTTTATTATAATGCTAAATGATATTTCAACTAATTACTATGATTTCATATAAGGTTATATAGGTCACACACCAACAATCAAAAAAATTTATCATATAGGTCACATATCACTAAGGTCCTCAATATAACATAAATGCTTTTGATCATGAATCTAAATGACCCCATGCAACCATTTAAGAGGCCACATGACAAAAGCAAAATTATATAATTATGTCATCAAATTATATCAAATCTATGACACCTAGATTATTAATAAACTAAATCTTTTATGACATCACCGATTTGACATAATATTTTATCATAAAATCTTAAAAAGCTTGTCAAATTACTTGTTTAATAATAATGTGTACTATTTCTTATCTCATGATTTTGTCTTGTATGCCAAATCTCAAGAAAAATAAAATTTTAACAATATAAAACTAGTCTTAACAATTAAATACTACTTTGAGATCTCAAATCTTGGTGTTCAAAGCAAGGTAGAATTTGCAATTGACTAGATTTGGTGTGGTGATTGACTCAATCTTGTGATCTAGATCTTGGTAGATCTTTCTAGATCTTGTTTTTGTTTCAAATATAGAGTGAAAATAATCACACAGTTTGTTAGAATCAATTCACCGATTGTTGATATCTCCACTTGCATTCAGTATGGCATCAATAGGATCCTTCCTATTGGAAGCAAGTGAGAGATTGACTCCCTCTAAGTATTCCTCTTGGAAGGTGAGGATGGAATCAATTTGGTGCTACAAAAAATAGTGGATATGGTTCTTGGAAATGAGGAGGAGCCTCAAGTGTCCCAAGATTCCATTAAGTTCAAGAAGAGAGCAAGTCTCCATTGCATCAAAATGAACGTCTCAAATGAACTTTGAGAGAAATTGGAGGATGTATCTCGGCCAAGGAGGCTTGTAAAGCTTTGCAAGCTATATATGAATCTAAACACACATCAAGACTTCTCACTCTTAGGAATCAAATTCTTGAAAGCTTCCAAAAAAGTGATGAGAGTGTTGAAAGAGTAAACGATTATCATAGAGAGCTTGCATGCATTGGTGATTCTATAAACCAAAAATAGCCTGTCCAAGTAATATTGAATGGACCAAGTGATGAATCTGCTCACCTTATTCAATTTTATGCAATACAAGGTGAACTCCCATCAGTGGAGAGTCTACAAGGAGTCCTAGTGGCCGAAGAAAGTAGACATGAGCACAAACTCTCAAGAATGGGACAACTCAAAATCAAGCCTTGGTGATGAGTAGAAGGCTCTTCATCAAAGGCAAAGGCAAGAATCCACTCAACAAGAAGAAGGAGAAACCCAAAGAAGAAGGTGATGATGATTCATTGCAACCATAAACAAGTGGCAAAAAAGATAGATCTAAATGAAATGCTTCTGTTGTAGTAAGAAGGGCCATTTTGCTTCCAATCATTTTAAAAAGAAGAAAATTTTCAAGCAAGCAAATCTATGTATTGAGGGTGAAGGTGAGGGAGAGGAGAGTGAAAAAGGAGATTCTCTCACCATGTCTATTTTTCCTTCATCTAGCTTTAAAGGTAATAATCCTTGGTTGATTGATAATAGAGCTAGCTCATGTATGACTAGTTCTAGAGGATTATTGTTTCTTTTGAAGGATCTAGAGGATCCATATACACTACAAATGATGAAGAATGCAAGATTGCAAGTGTTGGTAGTGTACCTCTTGATGTAGGATCCTCTAAAAGTTTAAAGCTAGATCTCTATGTGCTTAATATCACTAAAACCTTCTTAAGGTAGGCCAATTGCTTGATTATGGCCATGATGTGCACTTTGGCATTGATGCTTGCTTGATAAATAAAAATAGTGATGTTGTAGCACTAGGGACTAGATATGGAAGGCTTTATAAGTTAGACTCTTACGATGGAGTTAATATGTGTGATGTGATGCATGAGGGCAAGTTGACAAAGGAGGAGCTTTGGCACAAAAGATTGGGCCATCCCAACC
Source organism: Diphasiastrum complanatum (assembly GCA_029204225.1). Taxonomy (NCBI): domain Eukaryota; kingdom Viridiplantae; phylum Streptophyta; class Lycopodiopsida; order Lycopodiales; family Lycopodiaceae; genus Diphasiastrum; species Diphasiastrum complanatum. Next base: position 21,853 of record MU831692.1, read on the forward strand.
ACAAAGTTCGAGGTATAAGTTGGCCTGATCTGAAAAATATTGATGGAGTCCAAAAAGTGTGGTCTAATTCATTAATCAGAGGATATGAATATAAAGCCATAAGAATTTTCAAAAATAAGAGAGTGGCAATGTGTCAAAATGACATTCCATTGAAGTTGATTCCAAACTTGACTTCTGAAGGAATGTGTGACATGTTCTAGATAATAATCCAGCCTTAGGAGGGCTATGGGAGATAACCAAGACTTGGTGCAAGTCCATGTGCTCCTACTAGGCCACTAAAACTAGTAGAGAGATGGGCTTTTTTTCAGTTGTCATTTCCGAGTAGTGGCAAGAATTTTGCATGCATTGTTGTAGTTTGAAGCCAACTGCTCACTCCTCCAAAAATTACACATGGTACATGTCTTTCGAATGGTTTGTTCCAATTATTGATGTGGCCCAAGCTAGCCATCCATCCTTTGCAAGTATTGACTCGTTTCGTTGTCGTTCACGTGAGAGTACTTGAATTGCAAATCTGCCCCACAGACTCTGTATTTCTCTTTGTTTGATGGTATCAACCTTCATAAGAAAGTTCCTTCTCGAGCTTAACAGCTCCTTGTATCACAAGCTATCATGTATACCATGAAAAGCACGAGTACTAAGACTCACCACGAATACAAGCAAGACACTCAGGCAGAAAGAACAGTTATTGAAGTTGTTCAAACTTCTGCTCCCTACCAATGGCATACTTCAGAAAAAAAACCTATAGTGTAAAAGTTATATGGACATTTATACCATCCACAGTTTAAAAAACTTTGCGTCATAAATATATATAAAAATTTAGACCATCCATATTATAAAAAACATTGCATCTTAAAATATTTTCTACTTTGCTACATGGATGTAGAAACTTTACTCTGATTATTTCTTGAAAGAATGAATTTTAACCAATTATGGTGTTGGAAAGCTCAAACAATGCAATATCAACTATAGGTAGGTTTCAAAATAGCTATACATGACACATGTCTATGATTTGTTGAAATATCTGCATGTGTGTTGGTGAAGCAAAAGTTTTATCCATTCCAAAATGATTGTGCACCTACTCATCTATTTGTGTCTGTACATAGATAACACACAATAAAATTTGTTACTAGGGCATATCGATGGAAAGCTAAGTGAGAAACAATGAGCTTTTTCCATCAACAACAATGTTCAAAGATAGATATCATAGTTGAATGCCTAATCTTCCATTCCATATAATTACAACACTTTTTTTCCCATACATGCCATCATGACAGTATAAGATATCGATAAAACTATTTGTTAAGATTGTTAGGCAAGTATGAAATCACATCATTGCTTTAAACATGATGACATTTGTTTTGGGACTTTGACCTTAAAAAGAATAACCTTTTTTGGTATTTTTTAATGGTTGTAGTTTTAGACAAAATCATTGTTTTTTTTGAGGATTCTCTAACTTGCAATAAAAAAAATTGTTAAAAAGTCCCTATTTGTAATGAAGCACTACAAGTTTTTTTTTGGCAATTTTCATAAAACCATCATAATTACATACCGCAAAACATTTCAAGACAACACACGATTATATTATACATATATTTTTTTCAAAATACATTTTCTAAGGAATTCTCATTGATGTCTCTTAGTTCAGAACTTGACATATTTTGAACACTCATTTTCAGCCAATAAGGTGGAAGACCTGTCTTCTTCATCAGAGTCGACTGGCATATTGTCCTCAGAATTCACATCTAATGTTGATAAAAAAAACCTTGTAAGTCAACTTTTTTTTTTTTTGCTGACGGGTTGAGGATGATGCTTGTCTCATTAATCCAAGTTGTTCCTTCAGTATGACTATAGTTGACTTTCGTAGATGATTGATCATTGTTCACTCAAAATAAAAAGCCAAAACATCTACATCTTGTAAACTCAAATCATCAACTCTCAGTTGGTTCTTTGGCAATCGTTTTCTCCAGTGCTTCAGATCATTGTTGAAGAATCATCCATGCCAAAGTCAAATGTGTCATTAATTAAACACACATATGATTTTCATGAATATATTAAGACGTCCAATGAAATAAATCGTTGTGTTGCTACTATTAATGATATTAGCTTTCAACATCAGCTTCACATTGGTATGGGCAAACAATTTTCAAGTTCAGTTTCATGGCTACCTGTTGAAGGAGTACGGATTTTGCTCAATATGCATCTGGTCAAATCAAGCTTGTCATGTTGTCTCCCTTGAAGTCCATGCTAGAAGAACAAAAAGCACAAAGAGAGCATCGTGAGGTTGATAATAAAGTATTCAAGCAACTTATCAAATTTTTTATGAGGTTGATCAGCATTGGTGGATGGATTTTTTCGAGGAACAAAAAATCAGTTTGCTCAATCTTGAACATGCATCAACAACTAAAGAATTTCATTGGCCTCATAAATTAGAAACTTCAACTACAATTGTCAAACCTTCAAATCTACCTTGAGATAATGATTTCTTGGAGCATGTGCAAGGTGAGGAACGTGAAATTTATGTGGGCTCAAGGAAGAATAGGCAAAGTGTAAACGCTGCAAAAATGAAGTGGCAAGGTGATATGAATGAAATTTAAATTGGAATCCTTGTTGCACTTCTAGCTTCATAAAACAATGAAGGACATCCATTTTGGATTGCCAAAGTACTTGGTTTCATTCAAAACAACAATTTGACAAAAGTACTACGTGTCCATTGGTTGTGCACCACTTTAACGAATGTTTTTTTTGGGAAGGTACGAATTTGAAATGTTGCAAGTAGATCCAAAGGGTTAGCACTGAATGGATTGTCAATGGAATGGGAACCAGAGAACTTGCTATGAGTAATTAGAATAGAATGCTCTATGCTAAAGAGGTGCATGCATGTAGTTTGCAAGTGGTTTTTGCTTACAGTCCTTCTATTTAGTTTCTCTGCTTTGGGATGGAAGTTTGAAAACTGTGAATAGAAGTAAGTATGCATATTGAAAGGAAATAGCAGTAAATGAGTTAGCAGGGGCCAAATTCTGTTGGTGAGCTTGAAACTCTTTTGGGGAGGTGTTGTTGGCAATATTGCAGATGCAAATGTATGATTTGCCTTTTTGGAAAGTTGATCCTGCATTTGCATGACCTCCTGTGACCCTTGGAAACCTAATGAACCTGCAAAACACATCGTGTTTGGAAGAGGAAGAAATCCAAATAAAATTTGTGAGATTCTTGGCCGGTATCCTGGCGCTATTGAAGGCCGGTGTGGGCGAATTTTTTTTGCATCATGGGGTGCGTGGAGGCGCGATGGCTTCCCCTTCCATGGCTGCCCCGTTTGCATCTCTCTTTGTTGCGAGTTTTGCTATTGGCAGACAGGTCATGAGGGTGAGAATTCTCGTGATGTGGATCTCTCTCTCTCTCTCTCTCTCTCTCTCTCTCTCTCTCTCTCTCTCTCTCTCTCTCTCTCTCTCTCTCTCTGTGGCGTGTGTTCTTGGACTGGTTGCAAAAGAGCCCGAGGGCTACTAGCTCGTAGGTCGAGCTTGTGAGAGAGGGGTCCTCACATGTTTTTTAATTTTTTTTTAATTGTAAGGATGAACTGTTCACATGCAAGGGGTCGAGTGGCATGTGAGCGAGAGAACTGGAATTGGTGGCCCATAGTGTCTTAGGTGATTCTTGGTTGGGTTACATGCAATTTGTTTTGGGGTTTATTGGCAAGTTTTGTCGATGCGGAATCACAGTTACTTTGTAGTGATACGTCATCACCTGTTCGAAGGATGGCAAGTCCTAGAATGAGTTCGTCTGTGTTGCTAGTGATTATGAGCGGATATAGCTCAAAATCCACTAGAGTAATGGCAGGGGAAGGATTAATTTGATAGAAATTGGCAAAAATCTAGCTTGGTATTTTTTATGATACACATGTGTGGAGGATGTTCCCACGTGTGGAGAATTGTAAAGTAAATAAAAAATGTTTGATATAGGGGTCTCATAGAATTTCATAGTCAAGCATTTAGGTGTAGGATGTTGATAGGGTCAAATTTGGCATAGATGGCAAATTATCCATTTCCACTTGTAATGCCACTATTGAGCCAAAATAGAGTAGGAGGCCAAACTCGTGCCAATTATTGTGTAGACAAGTGTAATGCTTTTGTTTGATGAAGTTTAAGAGGTCCAATAGGATTTAGAGGTGGAACCATGAGTGGTCCAATAGAGTTTGAGGTTTGCTTGAAAATGGTCCAATAGAATTTAGAGGTGCATGGATTAAGCGGTGGCAAAGTGTGGTCCAATCATTGGTTAAACCTAGTGGTAGCTCGTGGATCTACTAGTATCATTGTACTCCTCATTTGGATCTAATTGATTTGGTGATTGTGTGGATTTTGAGTGTCATTGGATTTCTAGCTTTCTCTCTCTACCCGAGAGCTCATGATGGTTTTTCTCTCTCTACTCGAGGAGAGCATTCAAAGATTGATCTTGAATCTCAATCTAGTCTTGATCTTGGTGCATCTACACACCTTAGGAGATCACAAGTACATGTTGTGGACATCCACACGTGTGAAATCAACATAATTGACATTTCTAATTTAGTGACTTTATTATGATTTGTGCGCTAGTATGGGTCTGGACTTAAGACAAAGTGGGAAAGAGGACATATGTTGGAATTTGTACTATGAAGTTGGAATTTAGTAATTCCTTGAAGCTTGGCATAGTACCGGTAAATGGATTCTAAAGTAGTTACCTGAATCATTTATCGAATTTTGAGATTATGAGCAAATCTTTGAAGATTTTGTGAGTTCCAATGAAATCAATTGATTTTTGGAATGTTGATCGAAATGTGGATGGTCATCTTGGAGGAAGAACTTGTGGTATGGGATGCAGACAATTCCAAAAAAATGATTTGAAACTAACTTATCAGTGTGACCATAATAAAGCCTGTATGACTTGAGTGATGCCAATTGCTATGGGTCACAAGAGGGTTTTTTGTAAAGATTGTTGAGGTATTGGTCATGACCCCTTTATGGATATCTCAAATTGCAAGATAGGGAACCCTGAATGCTATCTTTTCCTCTGTGAATATATTTGAAATTTTTTTTATGAATTTAACAACCCGAGTTCATGTGGTTCCTTGGAAGGTATTGTATCTACCTGAGACCCTTGCATGAAAGCTTAAATAATTTCCCATAGACTAACAGTGGTAGTCATGGATAATTAATTGGGAATAATTAGTTGATCCATGTGGGAATCCTTTTCTGATCTATTCAAGTTGGTTACCTAAGAGGTAATGGTTTCTATTATCAAAGAAGAATACCTTTGGATAAGTTGTTATGCTAGTATGTTGAGTCATTAACTGTCTTGGAGTCAGTTGATGCAACATTTGCTATCGACTTGTCCGGTTCAGTGGGATCTTCTATAAGACATCTCCTAGACTGTATCTGGTGTGATATGACTTTTATTGGAAACTTGTGGAGTTCCCTGTAAAAAGGGGGAGAAGTAGTTGATAGAAAGCTGCCTGGGTGAAACATCTATAATATTGATTATAGATTGAATCCGTAACGTGTATAGATGTAGAACTTGGTTTTGAATCAGAATTGATAGGATATTTTGGATGCTGTTGGGATTTTCTAAGGATTGTTAAGAAATCCAGTTAGAAGATGTATGGGGAATTTCTTTAGAAGCAATTCTTGTATGAATAGGAAGTCACTAATTATGAGCCAGATAGGTTGGTATTAGGTGATCCTATTACAATAAAGGGTTGTTTAGGTGGTTCCTTGTTGGTTTGATCAACTTGAGTTAGTGAGAACTAAGAGTTGATGCAAAGAAAGAAATTTTTGGCTAATGATATATTGTAGGAAAAAAAATCTCTGATCAAGATTTTGGTTTCCTATTCGATGAAAAAAAAAGCACTCTTGGAGAGATATTCTCTCTCATGTTAACTGGGTTACATTATTTTTAGTTAGGCATCTAATATATACAGATTGGGTATGATCTGTGGAGATGGTTCATAGTGAGATCATGTGTTTTTGCACAAATTCTTAATCCTGTGGATTCACTATGAGATCAGTGGACTGAGTTTATGCATGCATAAACTAGTCAGGAAACATAGACATATTGTTGAGAAGTGTCTTATGACAAATTTTCACTTGGTGTATAGATTTAGTACAGAGGATTTTCTTTTGACCAAAGTTAATGTCTTTCGTAGAATCTTATGTGTTAAACTGTGATAAGTGTTAGCGGAGCAAAGCAGAGCGCTCAAAGGCTGGTGGACTATTACATCCATTGGATATTATTTCTAAATGATGGGACAATATCTTGATGGATTTTGTAGTTAGTTTACCATGAACAAATAAACAAGAATGGGGCATAGTTGACTGGTTCTAATTATTTTTTGTATGAAAATAAATTATTCTGGAAACTCAGTTGGAGTTGGATAATGAAATTAATTAATCGTAAATTATTCTAGATCAGAACTTAAGAGTATTGGGGTCTAGATGTATTCTAGATGGAACCTTGACTTTCAAATGACATGTTGAGTCATGTCGACAGTTCCTTATTGACATTGTAAGGAGAGTAGATCCGCATAAATCAGGAACTTTCCTAGTGGAAAGGATTTTTGTGGGCAGCTCATATGTCTTTAAGAGCAATAGCATTCACGTTCTCTTATTTTCAAATATAGAATAAGACTCAGGTGAATAATGATTGACACATCTAGTTCAGGTTGTAGTCTATATTTGACTTTCTAGAGAGGGTAACGTGAGTGGCGAAAAGGTTGGATGTTTTGTGCATCAGTCTTCTCATGGCAATCTTGTTGGATAAGGTATCTTCCATTGATTGAGTGTGCTTGTAATAGTTGTAAGCATTCGGCTATTGGATATAGTCCATTTATGCTTATGTATGGATTTCAACCTAGATTTTTGATAACGGTTGAAACTGAGTCGATTAAAGTTCTGAAAGTAGCGGATTTCTTGTGTGAAATGAAAGAAATGTTACAGTTAGCACGTGGAAATGTTCTAAGTGCCTAGGAGTGGGTAAGACATTTGCTAAATTGAAAGGATCGCCTCAAGGGTTTCAAGTTGGGAATTGGGTGTATCTTAGAATTCCGAGGGATTCTAAGGTAATGCACATTCGCCGGGACGGCTCCCGGGACCCATGTCCGGGAGCCAGACTGATTCTGCCAGGCTTGCCAGGCTTAATCAGCAAAATAAAAACTTCTGCCGTCTGGACGGCTCCCGGGACCCATGTTCGGGAGCCAGACTGATTCTGCCAGGCTTGCCAGGCTTAATCAGCAAAATAAAAACTAAGTCCTAAAGAGCGTGCTTTATCAAAAAGCACTATGTTTCAGAATAGAGGGGGTGCGCCGAATCACAACAGAACTATAGGGGGAGTCCGGCAGACAGAAACTTGGGCAGCTCAACCAGCGCCAGGTCTCAGCTCCCTCTACCAGCACGAGCCAGGCACAATGCCCAGCACGTGTTGGTGGCCCCGAGACCGGTCAATCTATGTATGAATGTAGCCTTTTCCAAATCTAATAAAGTTGATCTTTGGGGATGATTACCATTTCGGTTTTGCCTCTGGGACTGGTCCAAGTGGAAGGACCCTTACTACAACCTTTTTGCGTCGCCGGCGCCTAAGGGTCCACGTCATCGACGTGTGGCCTGTCGCTATGCCAATTGGTCAGTTTGGCGACCACTATGCCTTAGGTTTCATGTGTGGCTTGTCTTTGCCTTTCGTTACCTTTTGGGAATGGTTTCTGAGTTGGCTTTTATGTAAGTGCATGATGGATGAATGTTAGACTTAAGCGCGTGTTGGGGAAACCTCTTAAGTCCCAGCGCCCTTTGAGGCGCCGGTAGACGTTTTACTTGGAGGACCATAATTGGATCTAACATATGTAACATGTTTAGATCATAGGATGAGAGCACAAAGAATATGGTTTTTTCACCTACTTACTCTTTGATTTGTATTGAGGAAGATTAATCATTGTTGCTACTTCATTTTTTATGATGCTCATGTTTTATGTGATGTACTCACTTATAGTGACCTGCAAAGGGGCCAAGGCAAATATGGACTTTTTAAAATGCTAGTTTCAAGTTCAATGTTCTCATTACTATGATACAAGATTGGAAAAAGAATTTTTTTTTGGGGGGGGGCAAGATGAATTTGAGGGAGAATGTGAAAAAATATTTCAAATTAGCAAATAACAACTTGAGGTCTAAATATGTAAACTTCAAATAGTTTCGACAAGGGTCAAAATGAAGAAACATGTGTGGAAATTATGTAAAGTGGGCCAAATTGGTCCAAATGACATTCGTATATTGTTTTATGTACATATTTCATAAGACTATGTGGTCATTGTCGACCTAGTCAACCTAGACCATTGATTTGATGGATGGTGGAGATTTAGGGATCAACCCTACTTCTAGAACCTTCCAAATGAAGTAATATATCTATAAATAGCTGAATACTTTCCCATTTTAATAGTGGATGTACATACCTCATTTTGGTGAAGATATTGGAGGAGATTGGTCTCTACATTGTGTAGGCTTTCCTACATTGTCATGCTTGTGTGAATGATGATTGTGATCCGTTTCTTATGCATCATTATGAACATTATGCTCTCTAGTTTTTGACATTGTTATGAGTCCAAAACAACTCCTTCATCATATTTGGACACAAATAGTATTCTCGTGTTTGTATAGATTAGAGATAACTATTGTTTCATTAAGAAATCAATGAAGTAATCAATCATGCTACTTAGATGATGGGCATTAAGAAAGCTTGAAAAATGACAACCAAATATTGCCATTTTCTCTTTCAAATAGGGCCCTTGGAGTTCAAATTTTCCTTGGTGAGTTGACAATTTTGTTATGCTCATACTTCACATTTCTAAACAATGACTTGTCCATTCTTATTGATTGCTCATTTGAGAAAATTATCTAGCCTTACCACAATGTCATTAGCTAATGATAATACTAATAAGCAATTATAGTAACTTGTGGACCTACATGTAAGCAAGCCATGAAGATAATTGGTCACGGTAGAAGAAAAATATCTACTCACAAAATGCTCAAGCAAATAGAACAATGTACCTTGTACTTCACAATAAGTTGGCCAATGAAACTTGCATCTTCAAGGGGACTTCCCCAACTAGTTGTTATTGTGACAAGCTTTGGTCCTACCAAGAATGTCATCTATCCAACGCACTCATTTGGATCAACCCCTAGTTGGTAAAATCTTTTCTGCCTAGTCGTACTAGTGAGAAGTTTGATTTGGTTTACATATGCGAATATAAATTAGACCCTTAAAGACGTTGCACCATCTCTCCATGCCTCAACGCATGACATAAAACTTGAAATCAACATTGAATTACGGTCAAGACTCAGCAATAGGAATTCCTATAAAAAACATAAACCTCAATGAGAGCTTGGTGCCAAATTGGTGAACTAACTTATTAATAAAATTTCAAAATCCATCACCTTATGCATGCCAAAACTAAATCTATCACATGCCATTATAAAAATCACAAAGTCAACACACATATTGGAGTAAGGCTATAGAGTGAGCTTCATCATTAAAATTTTAAGAGTTAATGTGAATTACCTGGAGATCTTTCTCTCCATGATATTGATAAAGAGACCATGAGACATCCTTGCTTCCAAGGTGGGTTGTGACATGGGCTACCAAACTCATGTACATGCCTCATCTCATACTTGAAAAAATTATGAGATGAGGCATGTTTAGAAAAAAGCCTCATGTTTAGATCTCACACTTTTTATTGTAGGATTAGGTGTATTTTAAAAATCAGATAATTTTAAAAGAACTTGGATGAGGTCAATGTTGGTAGTTGAGAGGGGCCATGTGCAACATAAAGAAATATGACCACTTTCCATGTAATGGTTGCAAAAGCACCTCCTGGAAAACAAAAATAGATAAAACCAACATGAGATTGAAATAGAGAATGGAAAATAGAACTTGATAAAAATAAGACTACATTGCATCACAGATGTATGGAGGAATGGGGAATAACATTTAGGCATGATAATGGACGTGAAGTTCTAGGGAAGTTACACAAAGCACAATATTATCAAGATTTTTGACAAATATTTTAGCCATCATAAATATAGGTCTGGGTAATTGGAAAGAGAATATACAAATTTGGATTGTATAGGAATTTGTAAGAACTTAAGAGTCGGTAGACATGTTTGGAACAAAGCGTTGAAAAAATAGACTCACTGAAGTCCATACTTCGGGAAGTTCACCCTTTGAGGCTGTTATGTCAAGGAAGGGCCTTAGGTCGAGGGCAGTAGCCCGTGGCGGAGAGCCCTTTCCAAGGTGGAATGGATGAGAAGGTGGACTTTCCTCGGCTTGAAAGCTTTTTTTATGCACCTTCTGCGATCCAAAAGGTGCATGTTAAAATTTTTTAAAAAATAGGGGAGGTGCACAAGTAAAAATGAAAAAAATGATTTCACCCCAAAAAGAACCCTGGGGCATGGCATTGGCATATCATTTGCCCAATGTATTATTAATATTGTGATTTGTGGAAAAGTAGGGCATCTCTCAAATCTCAATCTGCCCATTGACATGAAAGCCCAAGCCTCCATGGAGCCTCAAGGGTACTCAATCATTTTCTCTATCCTCATGAAATCTATTGCCAATAAAAACTTACAAGAGTAGATTTTGGCAATTAAGTGGTAAAATAATAATGCACGTAAATGTACGTAGGACTTGCATTTTTTGTGCATCTGCCTTGATTTGACTCCCTCCCTTCCTCTACCCTCAGCCACGTGCCCCATTAGCAGGCTATGATTTCAGGTCCTTCGCCGTTGGATTTTCTTATAGACATTCGGATTTTGCCACGTTGGGTTGGGTTAGCTGATCTGACGTGTCCAAGTTGCTGCTATAACGCGTGGTTAGCATCGAACTGCGCGGCCTCGTTGGTGCTAGCTGCCTGGCGGCCTGCTGAATAATGATATAAGGTTGGTTCTGGACAAGTTAGGAAGAAGACTCGGGAGAAGAGAAAAAGAGAGCGAGAGAGAGAGAGAAAATAGAGAGAGCCACAGAGAGGGAGAGAAAAGGAGGAGGAGAGGCAATGGCTGGAGATGGCGATGGCTGCTGATGAGCGTGACTGGGTGGATAGACGTGCAGCACGGAAAGGAAGTGATCTGCCTGGCACAGAGAGAGAGAGAGAGAGAGAGAGAGAGAGAGAGAGAGATATGGAAGGATATGGCTTTATATCTGCCACGCCCACGTCTGTCTGTCTGGGACAGGACGAAGCAGCTACTTACTTATTGATCAGGTTCACAACATTGTTTGACGCTACAACCTCTCCAGGACAGACAGACAGAAAGAGAGAAAGAGATATGTAGATAAGCAGTGCTGGGTGCTGGGACTGTTGGATAGAGACATGGAGAGATTGAGCTTTGGATCCGGAATTATGTCTGCCTGTAGGTGGGTCTGAAATGGGTAAAAAACTGTGAGGGGAAGAAAGGAGTGGACAAGGACGTTCAATTGTTGCTAGATTTTGGATTGAGTAGAATCATGGAAGACAATCATGCCTGCTGGCTGGAGTAAATTCAAGCTACCTGAGGAGGAAAGCCGAGCTGAATCAAAGCTATGGCATCTGTTTCAGGTTTCAATAGTATGGTGGATGTCCTTTTCTTCCTGCGGAGATAAGCCAAGGGGGTTGAAAGCAAATAGTCACTGATAGAGGACTCTATGGTCTACCGGCCTTGCTATTGGTCAAGCAAACTGCAAAAGGCAGATAGAGAGAAACAGAGAGGGATGGAAGCTGAGATGAAACGGATGATAAAATGAGATGACAAGGATCTGGCATTGAGGAGAGTGGAGTGAGATATAGTAGAGTCCACGAAGGCGTGGTAGGGACAGGAATGCACATGGGAGTACGCCTGCGTCTCACAATCTCCTAGATGCAGCGAGGGGTACGTCCGTCTCGCTCCCTCGCTCGCATGGGGCATGCGGTGGGCCCTCTCCTCCTGCTTTCCATGAGCTCCCTCACCTTTATTCCTTTCCATCTCTCTACACTCTATTTATGCCCACTGAGAGCAGATTCCAGAAGGATGTAACGGTTGCAGGCTGTAGCTTCCAGCCCATTCTTCCTTCATCTCCCTTCTAAGTTGAGAGTCCATACCCTTGACCGAGCTCTAAGGTTCATTCTCTTTCTTTTGTCGCCTTCTTGTTGCAACGATCTGACCGCACTTGCAGTGATGGTCAACCTCCTGCTCTCTCTCTTTCTACTTCGCATGGATCGGGATTCCGCCACGCTAGATTTCAAACAATCTTATCTGCTTGCCGATTTTCTGCTCTAGGATGATAATTTCGAGTAAATCTGCATCTTTTCCCGGCTGACGTACCTTTATACACTCGTAACGCTACCTGCTGGGTGGTGTTTGATTCTGTTCTTAGTCTCTAGACTGCTCTAAATAGTGACCTTCCACTTCCAATCCGGTCACAAACGTTGAGCCATACTCTCTTCTGGGAGGTAGACTTGTGAATCCTCCCGGAGCAATGATTCGTATAACTAATTCAGACCTGCTATAAGTGGCAATCAGTGGTTGCGATCAATATTGCTCTTAGTAATTTTGTGATGAAGATTTTCTTTCAGGGTTACGATTTATGCCCAACGCCTCTGATACGAAATTTAATGATTCTAGAGTGAATCTCCTCCTGGATGTCTCCTTCCAATTTGAAGATGAAGTTGAGATGATTTTGTTCAAGCAGAACGGATCTGTAGCTAAACCTACTTCCTGCTGGTGTAGTCTGCGGTAGACAGGAAATTACGTGGACGAAAGAGCTTGTAAGGTCAACTATTCCTCCTGCAGATGCTCGTTGATCGAATGATCTTTTCCGAGGAAAGCTGAAAAATCAGCTACTATGCATTTTGCAAACCTTCAGAGGACTTGGGCTGGAGGCATGTAAAAAAGGTCCTGCATCCTGCCATGGCTTATCCAGGTAAGCGGAGGAAAGATGGTTACGGTGAGGACGATGTGAGGGAAAACGTAAAAGCCCCTCGGTTATGGATGGTGAACGATGATCCGGACGCGGATTGCATAACTAGTGTCAATTACAACGGGCTGAATATAGACCACTGGATGCGTTTGCATCAGAAGGGGGAAGCAGCTGCCTCTTCCATGCCTGTTGCCAGCTTTCAACAACGAGCGATTACCTCTGCCATGGCTTTGCAAGACATACCCAACATTGACCCCACAAGGCCACCAGTTTTCCAAGCTCAAGCTCAAGCTCAAGCTCAATCAGCCACACAGCTCCAGTCAGTCAAGCTATCATTGCAGCAGCAGCAGAAGCTCCAACAACAGCAGCTCCATAAACAGTTCCAACAGCAGCAGTTCCAACAACAGCAGCATCAACTACAACAGCAGCAGCTCCAACAACAGCACATCCAACGCTTGCTCCAGCAGCAAGACGGAGTACCAGATTGCTTTGGGTCTTTGATGGAACGCTCCTCCATTTGTTCACCTACTCCGATTGTAATTCCAAGCAACTTAAGAACATCTCAACAACTGTATGGAGATTTGGACCTTCAAAATGCTTTGTCTGCTGCACCTTCTTGTTCCTACCCAGTTCAAAACAGCTGCATTTCAAGGCCGCAGTCGAGCAGCTCCCTGATCTCTGATGCTGGAAACGATCAAACCTCGAGCCTCTTGAGTAACAAACATTCTGAGGCTCAGCATCCTTCTGGTAACTTGGCAACAACAGGCATACTTGTTCAGGAGCCTCAAATGGCAGCTTCCTGGCTCCCTTCGTCATCTAGGGATCCAAGTACCGCTGACGCCCAACTGATGATACCTTATTCGTTTGCTGGAAAATTTGATGCACCTTCGGGACCTGGGTGTACGTTCTCCTCAAGCCTCAATGAACAGACTGACCAGCTGGGCTTTTCTTCTTTGCCTTTGCAGCAAAGCACGGCTGTGTACAGATCATCTTTGAAGGAACAAGAGCAGGTTCAGTCCGAACTTATTCTGCCAAGCACGGTCCTCCCTGCAGCTCCATCTATGGTCTCTGTGGATGAGTCAGATCCTTCTGGCATGGTATCCAGAATGATCAACCAGCTTATGCCCCAAAATCAGATGGTATATGGGAAGCAGCTACTGAGCGGATGCTACAACGCTTCTGCCGCTGATCCTTCTACAAGTTTGAATACTGTTGTGAATGGAAGCTGTGTGGGTGAAGGTGAGATTCCGCATCAAAGTCTTCCAGCGGCTCCACCAAGGAGGGCACCTACAAGGACCTATACTAAGGCGAGTATACTACAAAAACAATGGGTGTAAAAGAGTTTTTTGCAGGAGCTTTACACATCTAGTTCGAAACTGTAGCTGTAGCATCTTATTACCGAAAGGTTTTTACAGCAGAGTACATTCTAACCATGCCGATTTGGAGATGGAACAGGTATACAAGCTTGGCTCTATTGGCAGAGCTTTAGATGTGAATCGGTTCAAGAACTACACTGAACTACGATGTGAGCTTGCCCGGATGTTTGGCCTTGAAGGTCAACTTGATAAAAAGTCAGGTTGGCAGCTTGTATTTATTGACAACGAGAATGACATACTTTTGGTGGGAGATGATCCTTGGGAGTATGTATTTTGATTACGCCATTGGTGCTTTTCTTGCAGTTTATGTGCATTCCAAATTTGATATAGGCATTCAAAATTCTCCGAGGGAAACCATAGATTCGAGGAGATTTTAACTAAACTTGGCTGTTCCTGTTTGTTGGTTTGTTTGTTTTCCTTCCAAGCTTCTAATTAATTATCTAATTGGGAACAAACGGATAACCAAATTGTTTTTAAAGTAGTAGCTGCCTTTGAAGGTTTTATGGTTGTATGATTGGCTTCTTGTGCACTCTGACGAGGAAGCTTATCTGGCAGGGAGTTTGTTAGCTCTGTGCGAGGCATTCGGATCCTATCACCATCTGAAGTTGCTTACTACATGAACAGTGATGAAAGGGTTGGAGCTCCTTATAACTGTCTAAATTCTTCGGTTATGAGACGATTTTGATTTGTTCAAAATGGTATAAACAATGGTGGAGCTAATTGGGACTATGTGAAAGTGAGCCAAAAACTACGGTCTTGTTGTATCAGTATCTTGCATTGCCAGTGAATTTGCAGGACATCGATGTACACCGATGTGAGACTGTTGGAACTGTGTATTTTTCTTTTTTGTTCTCACCATTCAGGATTTTACAGGTCTTGTGAGAGTTCACTCATATACAGCAATATCCTGATTATATGTTATTTCTTCTGCTGCTTACCATCATCGGAGCACGATGTGCAAGGCCCACTTTGCTAAGCCTTGTGCTGTGCCATCTACTTTGCTACTTGAGAATTTGTCATTGCATTGATGGAATGATGTTGAGACCTTCTACACTTACATGCTTATATCTTTTTGTCAAATGGGACCTAAAACCATGACCACTTCGTGATGTTGTGCTATAGATCTCTCACTTCACGCAGGTTGTCAACTGGACTTACAGGAGATATTTCATGCCATGTAGGTTCTTGAGACATCAAGCTCTATCTCCATTTGAAGCATTATGAGGTCAAGTGAACCATGCTCTTTGAACCGAGTGATCTTTATGTAGCCAGAAGGATATATTCTCATCTGAGCAGGAGCAAGATAACAATTTGTTCGTTCAAAAATTGTACTGTGTTTTCCTAAATGACCACACTGTCCATGTATTGTGAACTGCAATTGATTGTTGACACTGTCCTCTCATAGAGAAAACTCAAGTGTTTTAGACAAAATACTAAGCTTGCACCTTGTTTCCTCGGAATGTGGCTTTGCAGAACCCACTCTCAAAAGTGCATCGAGGTGCGTATCTGGGTCTGTTTGCATTACATTATTATCTAAAAACCATTGAAAATGAATTAAAGTAATTGAAAACCATAGACAAACTACTAGAACCCTTTGTGACATTTAGATCCGAGTCTCCTTTATGAAGTTATGTCCTGCACCTGGTCTAAGCTACTTGTTCTACCATTCCTAAGCGGAGTCAAATTATAGCAATCTTGGTATGGCAAGAAGCCATCAACTAGAAGGCCACATTTCAGGTCTAGACAGTAAAAATTAGCAAGTTATTTGTCACTTACTTTGCTAGCTCCAATCTAATTAAGAACTTTGATTATGCTAGATATCACAGAGCATCTACTCGTCTATTTAAGAGGTACATTGTAGTTTATTTCCTGTACAAAAGCAGAGTAAGAACTATTGCCTAATGGCCTTTCTACTCAAAAGGTACTCTTCACATTCAGTAAGTGGAAAGATGCATACATGTGGAGCATCTTGTTCAGATATAAAAACTAAATATTTCATTGGAGTTTATGATTTGGATTTTTATGATCCAGAGAGCAATTCATTGCAACTTATTATACAATTGATGGTTGGCTTTCTAGATTTGTTGATTGGACATCATGAATTGACATCATACCTTGTGGTTAAACAGTTCAGGCTGTTGGTGAGCAATTTTTTCATTCATAGTGTCCTTTTAAGACTCCATTGTGAAGGTATGCTGTTTCAGTTATTTCCGTTGCAATTACTGTTATTGCAATTGTCTTTTAGTTCTTATTCAAGAACTGCAAAGTAATGGAGTTAAACAAAAGTTGTAGGCTCCCTTCAACTTTGTGCTCAAGAGGCTCTTGACGTTGTGCTATTTCTTATTCTTATTGGTAGACCTTATGACGAAGTATTTGAATGTTCTTGTTTTCTGGCAAGGAAGAGTTTTGAAGTTTTGGTGAACACATAGTAAGTATTATTCAACTAGATTAATTTTCCATGATAGTCTACCATTATAAAGATCTGTCTATACGCATTCAGAACTCCAATGGTCACTAGTTGCAACTGCTACTTTGTTCAAAATAGATAAGCTAAAAACAGGCCAACAAAAAGTTCTACAATACATTAAAATCTTGTTGTTTGCCATTGTTCCAAAACTATTGAAGTTCAAGCTATAAACAAGACAAGCAGACTTCCAACTTCATTTCTCTTGGAACCATTTTTAAAAGATAATTATAACTTTGATGTCTGAAGTTGTAAGGATTTGTCATAATCATTGGTCAACACAAAACAAGATTTTACTATTGAATTGAGCCATAGTTTTGAAGCATGTGATTTTCTCAACAATGACTTATGGCATGCAACTTTGTAAATATGACTTCAGCCTTTATCATATGACTTTAACATTGATAAAGGTTTCACTTGTCATTGAACCTATGGTAAGACGAACATATTGTTAATCTATTCAATTGTAAATGTGCGATAGACTTTAAGGCTGCCGAAGTTTTGATGCAAAGGTCACTACATCTACTTTTTTCTCTTGAGAATGGGGACTAAGCACACAACTCTTATAAACAAATCCAGAGGTTGCTTTTCAAATCAATAAATGTCTAGTTTTTTAGTCTTTTGGATACCATGTGATGTCTAGTTTCTTAGACTTATTGATGCCACGTGGTTTTTTTTCAGCATTATCATATGTTGAATAAGATTGGATGGAGATCCCATCATACATTTATACATTTCAAGCTTGGATATGAACGTTTTAGGGAATCTCTGTACTTATCATAACTTAACCTTAACATCTGGGATGGAGATCCCATCATACATTTATACATTTCAAGCTTGGATATGAACGTTTTAGGGAATCTCTGTACTTATCATAACTTAACCTTAACATCTAACCTAATAGGTCATTGGATCCATCCCAATATGGGGTTAAGATCTCAAGATCCAAAAACAATGTAAAACATGCTATTTTTGGCTTTTAGAATTTCTCTAACTTATCTAAGCACACTTTGTGGCCTCATTTAAAGATGCTATCACAATGTAATATGAGGAATGAAGTCTTGGGAAAATATCATATGGTATTTGGCACGTGTGGCGTCTATTTACATGGCCATCTTGTCAATTACAATGCATGTGACCAAAATTGGTCAAGCTAGACTTGTGAAATATCAATAATTCTCACAATCTAGCTAGATGATAACATAACTTACTAATTAGGCCAAGGGTTGATCTAAGCTTTAAAAAAACCTTCTTTTGAAGAGGCTTTGTCAATATATCAGCTATGCATTCTTCACTTGAAACATGCTTCAATGAGACCTCATTAGCTTGGACCTTTTCTCTTACAAAGTGGTGAGCAATTTCTGTGTGTTTGCTCCTTCAATGGTAGATTGGATTGGATGCTAGGTGCTAGGTTGAGATGTTGTCATTTTAGATAGGTGGAATGACAATTGATCTGATCATTTTGATCTCCTCAAGCAACCTCTTGATCCATAGTATT
This sequence comes from Diphasiastrum complanatum, assembly GCA_029204225.1. Classification (NCBI taxonomy): domain Eukaryota; kingdom Viridiplantae; phylum Streptophyta; class Lycopodiopsida; order Lycopodiales; family Lycopodiaceae; genus Diphasiastrum; species Diphasiastrum complanatum. Next base: position 40,121 of record MU831692.1, read on the forward strand.
TCCTTGCTTCTTTGATAGCCAAGAATTAGCCACATTCTCTAATGAAAGTTGCAAAGACACTTGTTGACTTTATATCCTTTTTGTTCCCTGCAAAAATTTGAATCACTGAAAACATGCAAGTTAATGGATTCACCTCTATAAAGGATCCCAAAATCTAGTGTGCTCGAGATGTATCTCAATATTCTTTTGGCACATTTCCGATGGCTAACTAATGAATCTTGCATATTTTGACTAAGCTTGCAAACATCATAGCAAAGATGAAGTCTTGTTATGGTTATCCACATTAAAGAGCCAATAAGTTTCTTATAAAGAGTGATGTCCTTGAAGGATCTTTCATCCTCTTTATTGGTTACTTCTACATCATGCTCCATAGGAGTCTCTACATGCTTGTATCCATGCATGTTAAATCTATTGAGTAATGAAATAACATACTTAGTTTGACAAATAAAGACATAATCTAAAAATCTAAGTAATTTCATACCCAAAATGAAGGTGCAAATGTTCAAAATTTACCATCTTAAACTCTTTGAATAGATTTAGCTTAGTTTTCTCAACACCTTCTAAATCATTTCCACTAAATATGATATCATCAACATAAATTGATAAAAGTACAATGTCTTTTGCACTAAATCTTATATAGTAAGTGAAATCATACTCATTAGGAGTAAATCCAATAGAGATAAGAAAAGTATTGAGCCTTGTGTTCCAAGTTCTAGAAGCTTGTTTCAAACCATACAAGCTCCTCTTCAGATGTCACACCTTGTCTTCCATACCTTGTTTGATGAAGCCCTCGAACTGTTCCATGAAAATGTCCTCTTCCAAATGACCATTCAAAAAAGCATTTGACACATCCATTTGACACAATAACCAATAAAAGTGAGAAGCAAGATCAATGATAAGTCTTATAGTGACCATCTTTGCCATGGGTGCAAAGGTCTCATCATAATCTATGCCCTTTGATTGAGCATACCATTTGGATACAAGCCTTGACTTCTGCTTAGAAACTCGGACATTTTTTAGATCCAAGCATTTTGAGGACTTTAGACACAAAGAGATAGTCCCAACACCATCTATCTTACACTCTTCATTATTTGCAGTAAAAACAAACTTTTTAGCATCATTGAAGTTGAGAAAAAATTCTTTTCACGAGACATGTAGGGGCTAGCTACTGGAGTAATACTACCAATTGGTGTAAGAACACTAAAGCAGTACCAAAAAGACCGAATTGGGTCGTGTGCAAACTACAAATACGACGAAATTTTCAAAAAATAGGACCAAATGTTGTAAATTTTAAAATAAAAATTGTACACACTATAAATCTCAGTAGACCAATTTGGATGATTCTAAAATAAAAATGAGACACGAGGTATTAAAGAACCTATTTTGGTTGTCTGTTGTATCAAAATTGTTATACGACAAATTCTAGTAGTACTACTACAAATATCCAATACAAATATTCAAACATTCATATACAAACACTCAATACAAATATTGCTTCATTAGTACGAATCATTGGCAAACGACTTCGAGGCTTCAATCTTAAAACAAAAAAAACAAACCAACATGTACCAATAGTATCAAACTTTGGTAGTCGAGGATTTCAAAAAATGTCAAAATGCAGTCGGACATAATTTTCTTGTTGTTGCACATTGCACGTTGAATAACTATTTATAGGCTTTTTAAAATACCAAAGTATCACTAATAAAATAATCAGTCGTGCAAAAACTACAGCAAGTCTCAAAGTGCAAAATAGTAGTTTTGAAAACACCTAAAATATCACAAGTACCAAAAGTTCCAAAATAATTAAAAGCACCAAATAGCTAAATGTTAGTAGATCGAAAAGTACCAAAATTTTGCAAACAACAAATTGAACAAACGTTTAAAAACTACCAAAACTATCAAAAGCACCAAAGAGCAACAAACAATAGTACTTTCGGCACACCAGAAGTACAAAATGTTCCATGAGGTCCAAACATCAAAAGAAAAAGTTATTTGAAAAGAATATAGAGATTCAAAAGTACCAAAAATATATCTTGCACAAAATTTGAAAAGTACCGAATAGAAAATAGATAGTTGTTTATAAACTTCTACAATTACCGATAGTCACAAAAGTCCAAAAGAGCAAAATATCAGCTGAGTAAAAACTACAAAACAGTTCCAAATAGCAAGAGGTCTCCAGAGTGTGTATCTGCAAAACTAAAGAACATGAGTATCAAATATCAGTTTAAGCAGTGCCAAAGAACGACAGTACCAAGAAAACGGAAATCCAAAAAAAAGGACCTGAGAGTCATCAAGAAGATGTACTAAATGCCTGACAACACTCTTTCTTCAAATCCTTTGTCAGCATATGTCTTTTTTGTTGGGGGACACTTGAGTTTTTGAGCTCCAAAAAGTTAGAATTAAAGTTAGAATCACTGTGTGACTATAAGTGGCTCCTATCAGTGGATAAGGATCAGTTGGCCTCGCCACGAGTCAAGTCGACGGGACACGCGTCCCGCCAACGGCAACCTGGGTCATGCATGGGTTGCCTGAGTGAACAACTATATGTACAGTGTAATTTCATTCTGAGAAATACAATTGCTATGTGAGCTTGCTGAGGAGAGTGATTTTCTGTCTGTGTTACTGTGTAGCATGATCTGTGTTCCTGTGCAAAGTAAATTCTAAGTTGGTATCAGAGCCTTACAGGGAGTGTACACAGTACAGTGTCGCCGTTGAAGAGAGCTTCAGGAGAACTGTCTTCTGAGAGTTCGGGGTTTTACGACGGGTTGAAGACGGAAAGAGAAGCACTAGTGCACGATTTCTAATTTATAGAGGCTTGCTAAGCTCAGCAGAGAGATTATTAGCCTGTGCATAGCATCAGACAGGGAAAAATTTGGTGAAAAATTGACAATTTCAAAGCCAGCTGAAAATTGAAACCGGACTTGGGGTTACGGTTTTTATACATATCTGGTGATTTCTTCGCTGTTTGTGCACCGTTTTGGATGCCGTAAAGACAGAAAGGAAGCTAATCACACTGTCAATCAGCCATGGAGAGATTATGAGGTTTATGTCAGAGATTTGTCTCCAGACAGTTAACCTAGCAGATTTGCGGTAAAAAGGTGAAAAAGCCACTTTGTCAAGTTGAGCTAAAATCACCGTTTCTCCACGGAATTTCCTGACTGAATATTCTATAGTCATGGATTCAGTAGGGTGACCCTGCTCCAGGCCTCAGATCGTGCTCAAAACGACCTACAGGAGAGCTTGATCCGATCTTTGTGAGGGAAGGGAGGCACGGCCGCAGGCAGGGAAGTCGCGGGCAGTTCGCGCACCCAACGTGATGAAGAACTTCGTGTATCGAAGTTCTTAGCGTATGCAGGAGTTTGGTTCGATGCCCAGATGTACTTTGAACCTGTAGATGAGGTGTCAAGTGATTCAACGGTCCAGAATTTGTGATGGGAGAGAAATTTGAACCACAAGATTTGGTTCAGCCATTGGATGAGCTTTAAATAGGGTCCTGAAGAATTGAAGTGCATTATGGCCTTCAACTTCATTAAAAATTTTCATACTGAAAGTTGAGTTGGGTCCCTTCACAAGTGAAGAGTGAAGTTTCTTCAAACTGAAGAAACAATTCAAAAGCTAGAAAAGTTCCTATTTTTGGGTCCTTTACTCATTTTGACCCAAACGAAAGGCTATAACCTCCAAACGAAGGGCACCCGGACTGTACAACAAAATAGAGCGGTTGCAACGGAGAAAGTGTTCGGAGTATGCCAGAAGTAGTTTCACCATTCCACTGGGCACGTTGTTGGGAATTGACGACTGAGTGCATTTCGGAAGACGACGCCGATTTGGCTTTCAAATTGGTGGAAAAGCAGCGAGTGGCCTGGTAAAAAAAGAAGTGCAGGTCATTATTTTCAACTTTTGACATCACTGTTGGCCTCGACATATTGTTCTTAGCCTAAGGCAGAAGTTTTAAGCAGTTTTGCGATGGCAAACATGGGAGAGTCCATTTTGAGTGAAAGTAGCAAATTGGACGAGATTTCCAACTATGCAGTGTGGAAATTCAAAATGAAAAACATACTGATGGAGAAAGATGTGTGGGAAGTCATCGCAGGTGATGAGAGAAGGCCGCCAAATGAAGCAGACATCAAAGTGTTAGACAAAAAGATGAGGAAAGCTTTGACCTTCATTAACTTGTCAGTGAAGAATCATATCATTACCCACATTTGTGATGCTATTACACCCAGACAGGCATGGGATGTGCTAAAGGAGCAGTTGGAGACGTCAAATCCGTCAAGAATCATGTTTCTGAAGTCAAAGTTGAATAGTGCCCGCATGGAGCAAGGAGAGCACATTCAAACGTACATGACCAGAATCAAGACAATGAGAGATGAACTGCATTCTATTGGAGAACACATACGTGATGTGGAGCTGGTGCATAATGCATTATGCGGCATTGCAGAAGTCTATCAGATGTTTGTGAGCGGAATAGCATCAAGAGAAAGATTGCCAACTTTGACGAGCTCACAGGAATTTTGATGCAGGAAGAGCAACGACGAGAAATGGTGAAAGCTAGACGTCAAAATACTGATGATCAGGCACTTGCGACACGCCAAAAACAAAGCAAGGGCAAGGGCAAGAAGAAGACTAAACAGCAATTTGCCAAGTCTCAGGAGGATGAGGGATCTTCCAGCAAAACTAAGAAGAAAGATAAGTGCTTCCATTGTGGTAAAAAGGGCCACTGGAAGAGTGAATGTCACAAATTCCTGGTAGAACAAGACAAGGGTAAACCAAAACAAGCAGGTAATCTTGTCGATGAAGGTGAGATTGAAGACTCTAGCATCTTCATATCTGCATTGTCATCTAATCAAGATGATCAAGCATGGTATATTGACTCAGGAGCCACAAGACACATGACAGGTAACAAGAACTGGTTCAGTAGTTTGAAGGCATTGGATAATGGAACATCTGTTTCACAAGCAAATGGCGAGGTGTGCATGATCAAGGGGATAGGCACAGTTTCAATCCAACTGTCTGACGGCAAAAGCAGGATGATCAGGGAGGTACTTTACGTACCAGGTTTGAAGAAAAATCTACTTTCTGTTGGAGTCATTATTGATCAAAAGTTGAAAGTAGAATTTGCCCATGATCATTTCTTTGTGAAGGATGCGAACCAAAAGTTCAAAGTTATTGCGAATGGAGTAAGAGAGCCCAATACAAAATTGTACAGGTTGAATGCCACAATCAAGGGGAAACATGGACTTGTGTCATCCGTTCCTTCACAAACTGAGTTGTGGCACAAGAGGCTTGGTCACTTGAACTTGGGAAGCCTCAGTTTGATGAGAAAATTGGAGATGGTAACAGGACTGCCTACAATGGAAGATCACTTGAAATCGATGTGCGAATCTTGTATATATGGGAAGCAGCATTGAGAGAAGTTCAATAAAGGGGGTGTTGCAAGAGCAAAGAACATCCTGGATTTAATCCACATAGGTTTATGCGGGCCCATGAGGACCATGTCCTTAGGAAAAGCCTTCTATTTCATGACCTTTATTGATGATATGTCACGTAAGACGTGGATCTACTTCTTGAAGAAGAAATCAGATGCTTTTGATAACTTCAAGAACTTCAAAAACTTGGTCGAAAATCAGACAGGTAAGAAGATCAAAGTCCTAAGATCAGATAGTGGAGGTGAGTATAAGTCTAATGACTTCAATGATCTTTGTGATCAATGTGGAACTAAAAGACAATTTACGCAAGCTCATACTCTTGCTCTCAATGGTGTAGCTGAGCGCAAAAATCGTACGATTGTGGAAAGTGCCAGATCTATGCTAGCTGAGATGAAATTACCAAAAGATTTTTGGTCAGAAGCATGTAGCACGACAGTCCATCTTCAAAATAGAAGTCCTACCATTGCCATATTAAAAATTACACCTGAGGAAGCATTCACAAAGAAGAAGCCAAAGGTGAACCACTTGCGAATCTTTGGATGTAAGGCCTTTGTACATATTTCTAAGGAAGAAAGACGTAAACTATCGCCTAGAGCCGCAAGAACCAAAGCAAAAACACACCACCGGAGAAAAGAGGTGTGTTTAAGCAGTAGCATAGGAAGTGTAGACCTACCAAAAATTTCAGATGATCTGGACATAGAACTTTGTGGCAGTTGCTTAGACTACCCCCGCCAATGAGAAAGAAAGTCAAACAATGGATAGAGTCGGTTGTTTTTCAAAAGCTAACCCAGAAAGGAAATTATAATTCGGTTCCACCCAATGGTGAGCTAAATTATTACGATATCCAACATGAGGCTGATAGAGATTTACCACCTATAGACCTCAAAGTAACCCCTCAGGATAGACGAGATGAGACCAATGACAAGAGGCCCCCAACACACTCAGAAAGCACACTCATACTAGAGAGGCTAGGGCGAGCGTACTGAAGATAACCCAAAGTGAGTTACGAACAAACCCCCCTAGAGAAGAGTGGATGGAAGATGGTGATTGGCAGGTGAGTCTTGGGAAGTCCATTAAGTCTAAGGAGACAATACCAGCAATATTTAGCAATCAGCCAATTGAAGTTGTACCTCCAAATGAGGGCAACATAAATGGTAGCTCAAATTAAGAAGAAATAGAAGAACCAGTGTGGACCGACCCTATGAATACCGATCCAGACCATGACTTTCGATAGTGAACATGACCTATTCGACGATCACATGACCATGGTGAGCATGAGTACGTTGATACACAATGGTGAGACTAAGTACCAAAACCCTATCCAAGGAACTTAAGAGATGCTAGTTGATACTCTCTATTGGGTGGATGACATGCTGGGCTATGATTCTGAAGTTGAAGATGAAGATCCCGAGTTTGGATTTAAAGGCAGAGTAAGAAATACCCCACCCATGGATAGGACCAAAGGTGATGAAATCTATGATATGGCTGGAAGAATATTCCAAGCTACATGTATGAATCTCTCTTTTTTGCCATATATACGTCAGAATCACACGTCAGTCGAGAGACATAAGCTCTTTAGCCCCCAATTTTATACATCATGATAGACCTAAGGTAGAAAGTGAATACCTCGACAACAAAATTGATTTTGGGTAGGCAACGTGATGGAAATCCACCCTTATCCTTGATTCTACCTAGGGGATAAAGAGAAAATAGGAAGTTGCATTTTATTTTCATTTGTTCATTTTTTTTTTTGTTATTCTTGTTGTTTGGTGAATTTCTGTTCCATTTTGTATGTTATGAAAAAAGAAAAAAGAAAAGAAGTTGTTGTATGCACTAACACTTGTCGAAGTGTAGGCATCAGATGATCCAGGAGTCAAAATCATTTGCACCCACCACCATTGCACTTGCATCATATAGTCATAGTGTGATTGGACCAATTGATTGCAAGGTTGTTTTAATGCATTCATATCCATGCACTCTGCATATACTCTAAGTTGCATAGGGCATTGTCATTGTTGTGGCGGGCATATGGTTTATTAATATAGAAGCATATGGGGGGTTAAGAGAGGAAAAATTTGGGAATGAAAACATTGCAGTGGAGAGGGGAGTGAATCCATTTCCCAATGGATAAAGCACTGAAAAAAACAATAAGTTTGATGATGCTTACTCCAGATCGGATCTATAACCATTTGTGAGTTCCGACATCTTTCCTCCCTATACTTGATTGGATCTGATTACTAGGCAAGTTCAAATAGAGCTAGATCTCCTCTAGCTCATTATTCATATTAATTTCTCATCAAACTGTATTTGTCTTTCAAACTTTCATCTTTTGGCCTCATGAAATTGACCAACGACATCCAGATCAACAAAACATGTCCTTAAAAATGCTCTATTATAAACAGAAGCTACAACGACAAAGTCTTCCGGCATGTCCTTCATGAGTGTAACTTTCTTCAGCAGCTCAGCATCTATCTGGATGAAAGTGCCATCCAAATAGAGGCTTTGCATTGTCGAAATGACATTGTCGACAAATGTTCCAAAATGTGTTACCGAATAAGTAAAACTTCTTATGGTCTTTGTTTGCTCTTCTTTCTTTAATAGCGCAGGCGACATTCTCATAATGCACATGGTAACCAACTTCGCAATCTGTATACAGCTCCCAGAGCTCCGGATATGTAACATCAATATCTTGTAATAAATTGTCTCTGTCGAACTTCACAAAATTTGAAGCTTCATTCGGCCGGTACAAATCAAATTGCAAACTCCTTTTCCAGTAATCAAGTTGGCCTAGATAGTAATTGTAGAACTCCATTTCTTTCTGGTTTATATACTCTAATGCATACAATAATGTACATCCTACATATAACTCTACAATTTTGAAAGGAATTACAAAAAATTTGCCCTACAAAATCGCCCAGCATATGCATCGCTTCTGCTCGATAGTGGGATTATTCCACAGACTCAAAAATTATGTTTTCTCCCAGGGGGATTCCCAGTCGGCCCAAGTAAAACCCATTAGACCTGGCAAAAAGAAATAATCCACACACCATTGCAACTCACAGTTAAAAATTTTGAATTCGCGTGCAAGTACCTTATCCGATTTCTTGGATTTGGTCGCACAAGTTTGTTTGGGCTTTTGGATATCGGCTGGATCTGCCTCAACTTCTATCTCTTTTGCATAGATGGCATCTTTTATTTGAGTCTGCAGTGACTCCAGTTCCCTGTTCAGTCGGTCGTTCTCAGTCACAGTGTTGCAAAATTCCTCATGGTCTTCCACACCGAGGCAATTGAAAACTTGTGAACTATCAAGAACATCTGAGTCCACCTGCTTCCCCTTCCTGTAGGTTGCAATCTCTACCAACAAACTATCAATATTTTTGAGGGCCTGCAAATGTTCTCGTATGAATTCACACCTGAGCATGCAGCCTCTGAAAATTCCTTCAAATCAATTAATTTCTGTCCAAACTTGTTCTTCTCCTCATACAGTGGTTGGAGAAGCTCAGTCTTGAATGTTTCTTGTAGATATACCTGCGCCCGCTTCCATTTGGTAGCATCCACCTTGATGGTGCCTCCATTTGAACAACACTACAAGGTATTGTTGGCGCTGATTCTTGCCAACTTTTCTGCATCCACCTGCTGTTGTAGGTCTTCAGCCTTCTTCTGGTAGAAGTCTACCTTATTTGATAGAACAATGCGCTCTAAATCAAATGAAGCAATCTGCTTCCGGACAGCAGATAATTCATTTTTGCTCTTGTCCGATTCGGACTGAAGAGACAAAGAATAATCATTAGATTTTCCTAAAGTAACTTCAAACTTTTTGTTGCTTTGCTCCATGGTGTTGAGCTGTGCCAGGAGCTTCATCATCATCTTCTTCAAGTCTACATTCATTCCTTCGAGCTTGGTGATTTTCAGCTCATACCCTCTCTACACTGCATCAATATTGCGTAGATAGGTAATCATCTGTCGAACCTCTAGATTCACATCAGCCAGCCAATCTGGAGTATCTAACTCTGGCATCTGATCCTTTTGCTCAACAGGGATGTGTTCAGTGTCGGTGGTAGTAGCAGTAGCAGTAGTTGTATTGACAACAACATTAATAACATTATCCTTAACATCCTGGACCTACTCAATTTGGAATCCTGCTATGTCTTGATTGTCTTATTCTGTTTCTACATCGACCATTGAAGTGCCACGGAATCTGACATAGTAGCATCCTCAGGCACTAAGTTCTATGTAGCTTGACTCGGGCCTACATCAACATCAACGATCTCCATAGAGCTAAGATCGACTTGCTGAGGGGTGCAGTCTTCCTCTTCTCAAGTAGTACAAGCTCTCCTGCTGACAAAATACCAAATGCGAGCACAAGTGTGAAATATGTGCTGCATATGTCCCATACTTACCATGCTTCATTGACCTATAAAAGGCTTTGAAAGCAATGGCCGCAAAATTGATCTGCTCCTCTTTTATGGTTGAGAGCAGGTAACCAATATTGGTTTAATTAATTAACACTACAACACCTGCCGTGATTTGCGACGTGAATCGCGAGTTTAATTTTTTTTAATTCGTCACGGACGTCGGAAAAGCACGTCACTATAAGGTCATCAGAATCCGACGTCCTTAAAACACGTCGCAATTCGACACACATAATTGTCGAAATCCGAAAACACAAATCCCTGTCGATGAGGATCAATCCGACGTGGACATCGGATTGTGACATCCGATGTGGACGTCGCAATCCGACGTCCAAAGACATCGCTTGTGATCCAACGTGGACGTCGCATTGCGACGTCCAAAAAACCCGTCGGATTCTGACGTCTGTAAATCTAGAATGATCCATAAAATTGTCCGACGGATGTCCGACGTCCATTCGACGTCTACTTGAATGTCGGATTTTGACATCCCAAATACACATTGGAATTTGACGTTTGTTAACATTCTATATTTTATTGCATTATTTCATGTCCATTATGAATGACAATATTTTATTGCATTGCTTTATGCACATCATAAATTTCATTTAGATTTCTATATATGATATTGATTGTTGTTTTGAAATCCGACATTGCACATGGTTTTAAATTCTTAGTTGGTTATTATGTCAATCCACATCTTGAAATTTGACAAGAACATTTCACATATAAAAGGAATAGCAATATAGCACGATCATTTGCAATAATAATATTTTCATAACGTCAATCAATGTATTACAAAATTGGTGCTTTAATGTCGCATGAGTCTTTCTAGATCTAACATCAACTAAAACTTATAGACCTAATCTACTCGTCGTCGTCGTGACGTTTAGTCTGCAAGAACACAAGCAAACAAACTACATTAATATTTAATGCCTGATCGTATTAAATTAAATAAAATTGACGTCGGAATACAAACCACATTAGTATAAACACAAAAACTAGTACTTACATTTGGAGGATGACCCTCGCTCTTTAGTTTGTCGACTAATGCGTCGTATGATTCCCTGAAGGCAAATTCGTATTCCTCCTTAGTTGGCAGATGTCCATAGTCCGCCAACTATCCATGCATTCAATTTAAGTTGAAAATAAATTTAGGGCTACGTTAGAGCAGCTAGTCATAATGCATATTAAAAATTAAAAGCATATGATATCAAAGATAAACTATAAGAGTAGTGTAGGTTCACTTACCATGCTTGCTTGCAATTGCAATCATGCATTTTTGCTCGAGCCCAACCTAGGATTGCCTATCAGATGCATCCTAGCAGCCGTGACATCTTCTGAATCTTGTATTTATCTGATGTTCGTTCATCCACTTTTACACTGTTCCAATCACTTCTTGAACACTAGGAGGGCTTGGATTGCCCGTTCTTATAAGCTCGTTGTGCCATATCACGACAATGCCTAATCCATAAGCTCATATGCTTATGAGTTTCCTTCTCCTCGAATTTCTCTTCTTGTTGGAAGTCATCATGAAGGGTACCAATAACCTGTCGTTTATCGGTGGCAGGTTGTTTGGAACATTTACTAAACAATCTGTTGCCAAAATGGCATTGGCATAAAGAATAGAGCCGGTCCAAAACCAACCTCCCTTTCCTGTTGGCAATTATATTACCTTGAGGATCCAAGTCATAATAAGGATTTGTGGATGACTCTTTGATGGGAGCGGGAGCCGTGGATGCTTGTGAGAGATCACCCTCATCTCGGCTAAGCATATTTTGCAGTTCTGCTTTTTGCTCAGGAGTTAATGATTCATATAAATTTTTAACATAGTCTCCCGAGCTTTCACCACTGCCTGACCCTGACATGATTACTACATTCATAAACATGCACTACATTACAATAAATCCTAATATATTGAAATAAAGTAGAAAAGAAAATCGACTACACAACTTTAATGCATATTGGAGTGGAACTTTCATACCTGTGTTAACAAACGAAGAGAGATATGCGTTTAGAGCCTGCACCAAGATGCAAAAGAATCATATAAGCGACAACGTATAAGAATAGTACTAAAAATTAAAACATTAGAATCATACAATAATATTATGCTATTTGTGTTTTGTACTTGTGCATATATGCAATTTCTCACAACAAGATGAATTACATTCAGATTAGTCCAGCGATGAAGACACTACTCAAGTTAATAGGGTAAGTAATAAAAATACATGTTTTCTTGTCCATAAAGACTTTGTTATTATAAGTTAAACTATTGAGCTGAAGTGACATGTGCTTGACTTTTGTTTCTCGTAGAAAATTTATTTTCATAATAAAATATGGTGCACAAGTGTGATGGACAAAAGATGCATGAAAGACGCATTGTTGAAAATCATTTGTGGAAGTTTGGACGAAAAGAAGAAGGTCAACCATGAATTTGGAAGACGTTGAGGTTTGTTAACTTTATATGATTGCTTTTTATTATAATCTTTGTCAATTTATATATGTCACTTATGGAATTTGTTTCATGTGTGTAGCCAATACATCAAATGCCATTCCATGGAGTTGATCCATCCGTGTTTAGTTACAATCAACGTCAAGTTTTGATAGACATGAGAAAACAAAGAATGAAACAAATTGAACAGGCAAACACAATTGGAAAAAAGAGTAATCAACTTGATTTTAATGATTATGATGATGAGGTGCAACACGATGAAGCAATGCACAAAATGTTTGAATCTTACTTTGAAACAAATGAGAATGATGATATGCATGCATCTAATGAAAACGAAGATCACGAACAATGTGAGATGGATATAGATGAGATTCTATTGCGCAAGGAGGCAGACACTCCTCTATATCCAAGAGCATCCATTTCAAGACTAGCTACATCAATTCTTATTCTAAACCTTCAAGCAACATACAAATGGAGTGATCGTAGCGTGACATCTTTATTCGGGTACTTAATGCATAACACAACTATTATACTTTATAGCGTATTTACATGAAGTTAATTTTTTTTTCTTTTCTAACACCTCACATTGCTCTTTTTTTAGTTGTTGCATCGAATACTTCCGAAAGAAAATGTGATACCTAAAACACGAAAAGAAGGACGAAAGATGATGACCGTGCTTGGAATGGATTACGACACAATACATGCATATCCAAAATTAGATATTGGATATCTAGGACAGTATGATATTCGGTTTTATTGAAATCTATGTTTCTTTTGGGTTAGTAGATACATTTATGGCATTTCAATTGTACTTGGATGATATGATCTGTTTTGTCCATGTTTGGTACAATATGAAATGGTATTCTTTGAGTAACACTAAAGGAGCATGAGGGATTTCAATTGTTAGGATTATCTCCTGGAATTGGTTGTGAATTTGATCCTATATTCAGGGTATAAGATAGCCAAATAGTCTTCTTGACTTTTTGGGCAAAACAGATCTAGATGCAGAGGATTCTTGGATGAAAAGTTGGTGGTATGGAACATCAGTGATTCTAAAGGGAATTTCTTGGGTAGAATGATCTGTAGACCGATGGTTAGTGATTGCTGTAATGGTAATACTAATAGAAAATTGGTTTTTGTTTAGGGTATTTTTGGGAATTATGAGATATAGATCGATCCCTAAATTGGTATCTCATCAATTACAAAAGATGGAAGCCCTTAAATCTATTTCTCTTTTGATATTAGACCTCTACTCTTTAGAACTTTCTTAATACATGACAATTGGATTGAGATTCATATAATTTCTTCCAGTGTAGAAGTTTGTTTTGAAGGACTGTTATAGTTATATGAGATTGTACTTCCCTATAAGATTTTTTAATATGGCTCAGAAATTAGGTTTCTTGAACCCTAACGTTAATCTCTATTTGATAGTTTATTATTGAAATGTAATATTTCTATCACTCAGAATATGATATTCTATGATTCTGAGGAAAAAGTCCGGTTTGTAATAGTATTGGATACTCATTACTGATTTTTTCAAATCTTTGATATCTTATACGTTGTCTCCTGGGAACTTTTAAATCAAAATTAGCTAAATGTCAAGGATAACCATTGAATTCAGTTGGAATTCAGCAGAACTTTGTAATCTCTAGATGTTGTTTTGGGTGATTGTATGAAGTTTGTAAGATTTCGAAGAATTCCAAGATGCTGAGCTAAGTTGTTATAAAGAGCACCTCTCACCCTTGATCGAGGAGGTCTCAGAAGGAAGAGAGAAGGATGAAGATCAGAGTCGAGAATTACTAACTAGGAATACAGCTCCAAATCATGTGAGCCTCATGGTGAATCCCAGAGAAGGAATGACCATGTAGGAGCTACCAGTATTTCTAGGCCATGTAGTAAATGTAGACCCCTCTTAAATAAATTAGAGTGAGCCACCTTTTGATGGTGACCTCTAGTGGAAGAGCTAATTCCACTTGGAATTTGTAAATTACTGGAATTGCCACTTAGGCTCCACATGGGTAGCCTCATAGTCTATTTAAGAGCCCCCCTCTCTTGTGAGGGAGCTTTATTTGTAATGTCATTTGCTCTTGTTGAATAAAAGCAGATCCTCCACGAGTTCTTGGCATTCTTGAAGCTCCTTGTTCATGATAGTTTTTTTGAGTGATGCTTTTATGAACATGCATTTCCATTTCTTGATTGTTGTTGTGAAATAGATTAAATTTCTCGCTTTCTTTCATTTGTGTAATGTGGATTAGAGTGGAATAGATCTCTTGTTCTTGTTTTGAAGTAGTTTCAGCATACAAGTAAACTAAACAAGCTGAGAATGTGGTGTAGATCTTGCATATCTCTGACATCTCAGTTCTTGATGTTCTTGGGCTATCCAAGAATCAAGAGATGGGTGTTTCTTGATCTTTGGATTGCTATAATGCTGTTAGATAATTGTTCAGTTTTGTAGATTAATCTGAGCGCATTATTGTTCCTAATGTTTAGAGTTAGTTAGAAGCAAGAACCGTTTGGTTATTCACTTGTATTGCATGTAGATCTGTTGGTGAATGGTTTTCAGTTGCATCTGTAGTTTGTGTGCATGTACCTGGAGTGAACGAATCCTGAGCATCCCATTGATAGACTAGGGAACATACTATAATGATGACTAATCTTTCTGCCTGATCAGGCTTTAATCTCATAGTTAAAGATCTAAGAAGCCAACTACTTGGAATGGGTAGAAACACCCAATTCCAATGATAACGAAATAAAAAAGAATCAATAAACTGTGTTCACAGATTCACAGCAGGAATCTGTGAACAAGTATATATCTCCAGATTTATAGGAGACAAATAAATCTATTAAGATACAGATAGTTGTTGATTTCTTGCATATGATGCTAGAAATGGGGCTGTTAACTCATTAGAGTAACTGCAATACTTTGGTCTAAGTTATAATTGTCTGAGACTTGTTGGATATCCTAGAGATTTTAGATGACTGAAGTGTGGGATTTTAGAATTTTTGGATATTCTAAGAATATTTGTATCAAGAAGAATTATTATCTGCAAGACTTTGTGGACAAATTTAGAACTATGATTAATGGAATTTCTTCAGCTTTCGGATTTGATTTCTGAAAAAAAAAAAATCACATGTAGTTTGGATTACATGAAGGTGATGAATTTTTTTTGGATAAGATCAACCCATTTGAAAAATTTATAGCTTAGTGTATCTTAGGGGATTTGAGTTAGTATTCATGAGTAGAGGCAAGCAATTTAAAAATTGTTGCATCTCTGAGTACTTATTCAAATGAAAGATTAGACTAAGAATGATGATTCATGGGTAAGACTTGAAAGCTTAAGGAATAGTTTCATGTCTTTTTTTTTTTTTTTTTTTTTTTTTTTTTTTTTTTTTTTTTTTTTTTTTTTTTTTTTCTGTTATGAGGACAAAACTTGTTTAAGGGAGGAAGAATGTTACGGCCATATTCCGCTAAGGACATGGAGAAGTCCTAATATGGTAGACCGGCCCTCTAGTGTTCGAGATTATTGCTCACGCCTAAATTTAATTTCACATCGAGGCCTATTGGTGACTAATGACCTTGAGAGAACCCAGACACTCTAATTGAGACATATGGAGTAGTGCATGTACATGTGATGGATATAGGCAGGAGTAACGCATGAAGAGCTGTGACCTATTTATAGTTGACCTGCATGGGGATTGCATGGGCCATGCACAGAATCCTACTCTCTATATATTGAGGTAGTGATTATTCTATCAACGATTTTAGTCTAGGTTACCCATTGAGCTCTTCTCCTCTTGCTATCACATGGCATGGCTTGGGGGCTAGATCCAGGAGGATTCTCCAGGAGGGACCTAGGACTGGTTGGGTGGTTTTGCTCCATAGTCTCTCTTGTTAGTTTGTGTGCAATGGTGGAACTATCCATTGGAATAGAGGAAATCTATATTTGATAGTTGATTATGGAGAGTAATGTTTCTATCACATGGGATAAGATATTTTAGGATTTTGAGGAAAAAGCTCGGTTTGTAATAGTATTGGATAGTCATTACTGACTTTTTCGAATCTTTGATATCTTATATGTTGTCTCATGAGAACTTTTTAATCGAAATTATGGAATTTCTTTTAAAAGGGGAAGAAGAAAATGATAGGAATAATACTTTCATAGGATCAACCAGTTGCATAGATTTCTTTTGTGGAATCCAGTATGGGTGCAATGGTGGAACTATCTAGTGGAATAGAAGAAACCTCTAGTAATTGTTTTTGAATGATCTGGAACTAGAGAAGTTTTGGGGATTTTGAGCTGTTAGATATTCATGGTTATGGATAGTGGTGGTTAAGTTTTCACAAGGAAAGATAATTGGATTTCAAGAATATTTTTCCAACCAGATTCTTATCCAGATTATGAGTTCCAAATTCTACAATCAATATAAACTTTATAAAATCACCTAGAACAATATCTAGAGATTACAAAGTTTTGCTGAATTTCAACTAGATTCATTTTACCCTTCTTGGAACCATTAGGATCCAGTATCCAATTGAGCTCACAAGAATACTACACACTAATGAATCAAGTTTATTTCTCAACTGAGAAATACTCATCCAAGAATTCAGTATCCTATGCACACAATTCCTTGATGGATCCGAATGACTCATAAATTATGTGTCTTACAAGCAATATACACAAAACAAACAGTTTTTGGTGAATTATCTTCACACTGTCCATTTTACCAATTAACTTCCACAAGAGTAAATCAACTACTCATGTTAATTGCCAATGATTTAGAAATTTTAAATATCTAGGTGCAGATCTTGATTGTATTGTACAACACCACATTTAGATCCAAATCAAAATCATTTTCAAGTTAACCAATAGATCTATCAAAACAGATCTGTTAACTCTGCAAGTAATTGTCAAAAACGATATTTCATCATATGTCTATGTTCAACCACTAGGAATACATAATAGATCCAAACAAGATTAATCATGCACATATGAGAATATTCTCATTATGACCCAATACATAAACACATATGTCCTTATTTGGCAGATTCCTTCAAAATCCACATATGTTACTCACATATATCATTGAAAAATTTGTAACTCAGCTACAGAAGATTCTATTTCTCTTGAGTAAATATCATATATGGAAAATCTCTGAAGTGAATAATTCCACATCACAAGTTCTCCAACCATCCTACTTTTACCAACAAAATTTCTTCAACCAATCAACCTACTTTAGATTTTAGAGCACAAACAAGATTAGGTTGACTTATACAGACATATTTGGACATAAGGTTAAGATTAACCCATTTGGAAGATTTATAGCTTAGTGTATCTTAGGGGATTTGAGTTAGTATTCCAGAAGAAGAGAGAGTAGCCCTAGTTTGATTCTTTGTTGTTGTTCACCAGTGTTTGGGTGCGCCCATCTAAAATTGATAGGAGCGCTAATTTGGTCATGAGGAACCCTATTTTCATGTTCTGATGCTTTTCACCCTACTGAGGAGTCCACACAGAGATAATGTGGGCAATCTAGGGCCGTTGGTAGGCATTAATGGGTGCAAAGACTGGATTGCGTCCTATTCAAGGTGATGAAACGTGCCATCTGACTTGAAAATAAGCAATGGATGGTAGTGCGTCGTTGTTTAATTCAGTTGCTTCTAGACTTGACAGTTTGTAAACTGTAGGATAGTCGAGCTATGTGATCCACAAGGCAGCAGACCACTCTTCCAAGTTTCACTGATGACAGTTTGAGGAAGGAGGGCGAGCAGCTGATCGATTCGACCCGAGGGATTGTGAGAGCTTGTTTTTGAGCAACCCATGCTAGAATCCATGGTGGCTGTAGCGCGTGTGTGGGAAGGGGAAGAATGACCTAATTTTTTGGTTAGGACTTTGGGTGGCTTATGCATGAATGAGACCTCATCTTTTGGATGTGTCTTGGGGAATTAGTTTTCATGCAAATGCATGGTTTCTCTTAGGGATATTGCATGTTGCATGCCCATAAATCGAGTTTTCGGAAAGTCTTGCACTGTTAGTAATTTTCCAAGTGGTGAAATCCACCTACACCCATAGTTGGAGATGGAATTACCGATACTCCAACCTTTTTTGGGGGGTTTGTTTAGAAAATCATTTTCTTATTCTAACATTATGTCTGTGTGATTGGATCCATGAATTGGCAATAAGATACTATTTTTTCATGGTAATTTTCTTCAGACGAGTACTCAGTTAGTGGAATTTTGGGTTTCAAGTACTATGTTTTTTATCGATTTAACTCTAGAATAGAAATATTCCCAGTTAATTGAGTTAAATGATTTTTTCGGTTCTTCCTTTTGGACTCGGTGGTGCACCGATAGGCTTATCTTAAATGATTTTGATATTTAAGATTGGGTAAACTAAAGCTTTTCAGATAGTTGTTAAAGTGAACAAATGGAATATAGTCGTAATTTTTTAGAGGTAGCTCTATATTTGATTAAAAAATAGATGTATCGAATATCGTAAAGAGTATCCGAATCCAAATTTTATTGATTTTCCATTAGTTTCAAGAAACTTTAACAAAGTTAGACTTACGCTTGTGTGGTCAAAAGGGTAGCAACCTAGCATTTACTAGTGTCATAAAAATTTTCGGTGCCTTTGCTAATGAATTTTTTGGGTAACTGAAAAATCTAAGGGAGGAAGAAAATGAGACACCTGAGTAGGTAAATGTGATAGTGTTGTGTAATTTGGATTGGTTAATAATCCTTGTATGGAAATTGCATAGCACCAAATTTTTGAATTCATTAAGTTGAATTTATTTTTGAATATCTATAGGAACATGAGTTGACCCTATTTGTTAATGGAAATTGTGACATGGAACAAGAATGACACTTGGTTCACATTTGTACTGTAAGGGCCTTATTCCTAAGAGTTGGAACTCCCAGATGGTACGAATTTAGTAAAACTAAGTACTGACCAGGTGGGTTGTTTATGTGATAGTAAAGCCCTGTGCAAATTCTTGTTAAATCACAATTCTGTAAATGGATTATTGCGATCCATTTGGAATATATATGGGGATATCTGGTATTGGAAATCCAGATAGAGTTTTTAGATCTCTAGATTATCGAGTAATGCGGTTAAAGATCTTCTTGAAGGAAATGAATTCCTCATACCATTTCGGATATAGATATTGGGTATCTATTGATATATACTTCAGCTATTTTAAATTTTTCCTTTTGGTTTTTGAAGAATAAACTTGGGTCATTTCGATTGTATATGAACGAGGTTTCTCGTCCATACTAGGGTTAATGCCTAGTGGTATTCTTATATGATATTGTCGTCTAATGTGAAACCTTAAGAAAATGGAGAATTCAACAGTAGGAGGTATTTTTCTGGAAATGGTTGAAGATCAGATCCTATATTTGGTTATAGGATGGTTAGATAATCTTTTTGATTTTCTGTTCAGCAGATCTAAAAGCAAAGAACTTTCTTGGAGAGAAAATTGATGGTATGGGACATTGGTGATTTCACAGAAAAATTCTTGTGTGAGAATGATCTGTAGACCAGTGGTTAGTATTTACATTATTGGTAATGCTAACAGTTGAAACCATTGGTTAAATCTTGTTTAGGGTATTTAGAGAGGTTATGAGATATAGATCCGAATCCCTAAATGGTATCTCATAAATTTCAAATCGGAAACCCTTAAAAGCTATTTCTCTTTTAATTTAAACCTCTGCTTTTTAAAAATTCCTTAATTATGAGACAATTGGATTGAGATTCATATAATACCTTCTAGTATAGAACTAGTTCTGAAGGACTATTAAAGTTATATGAATTCATACTTTCATTTCAGTTTGTGAATATGTGCGTAACATTACGGCCATATTCAGTTAAGGACATGGAATAGTCCTAATATGGTAGACCGGCCCTCCAAAATTCAAGATTATTGGTCAAAGTAAAGACCATTAGGGAAAACCCCTAAGATGAGGATAGGAAAACACAAGAGAGACTATGGAGCAAAACCACCCAACCAATCCTAGATCCCTCCTGGAGAATCCTCCTCGATCTAGCCCCCAAGCCATGCCATGTGATAGCAAGAGGAGAAGAGCTCAACTGGTAACCTGGACCAAAGTCGTCGACGGAATAATCACTACTTCAATATATAGAGAGTAGGATCCTATGCATGACCACATGCAATCCCCATGTAGGTCAACTATAAATAGGTCACAGCTCTTTGTGAATACCTCTTGCCTAAATCAGTCACACATACATGCACTACTCCATATGTCTCAATTAGAGTGTTTGGGTCCTCTCAAGGTCATTAGTCACCAACAAGCTTCGACGTGGAATTAAATCTCAGCATGACCAATAATCTCGAACACTGGAGGGCCGGTCTACCATATTAGGACTATTCCATGTCCTTAGCTGAATATGGCTGTAATGTTACGGCCATATTCAACTAAGGACATGGAATAGTCCTAATATGGTAGACCGGCCCTCCAGTGTTCGAGATTAATGGTCATGCCGAGAATTAAAATTATGGCCATATTCAGCTAAGGACGTGGAATAGTCCTAATATGGTGGACCGGCCCTCCAGTGTTCGAGATTATTGGTCACGCCGAGATTTAATTCCACGTCGAGGCTTGTTGGTGACTAATGACCTTGAGAGGACCCAGACACTCTAATTGAGACATATGGAGTAGTGCATATATGTGTGACTAATTTAGGTAGGAGATTTAATGCTACTGCCATATTCAGGTAAGGACATGGAATAGTCCTAATATGGTAGACCGGCCCTCCAGTGTTTGAGATTATTGGTCATGCTGAGATTTAAAGGCATGTTGGTGACTAATGACCTTGAGAGGACCCAGACACTCTAATTGAGACATATGGAGTAGTGCATGTACGTGTGACTAATTTAGGCAGGAGATATGCACGAAGAGCTATGACCTATTTATAGTTGACCTGCATGGGGATTGCATGTGGTCATGCATAGGATCCTACTCTCTATATATTGAGGTAGTGATTATTCCGTCGACGACTTTGGTCTAGGTTACTAGTTGAGCTCTTTTCCTCTTGCTATCACATGGCATGGCTTGGGGGCTAGATCTAGGAGGATTCTCCCAGAGGGATCTAGGATTGGTTGGGTGGTTTTGTCCCATAGTCTCTCTTGTGTTTTCCTATCCTCATCTTAGGGGTTTTCCCTAGTGGTCCTTACATTGGTATCAGAGCTTGGACCACATTTACCAGGAGGTGGAGCTTGAGGATCTTGGATTTTTGCAGTTCTTTTGGTGTATCTCTTTGTTTATTCTTCCAGGTGTTGGAATTAACTTTCAAGTAGGTGGCTTCTCAGATACTTGGTGTACTTTCAGCCTAAAGATCATAATTGTGGAATTGCTCCATGAATTTTGATGGAAATCATAGGTTTTTTGATGGGTTTAGTGAATTTTTCACCTAGAATTCATAGTTTTTGCTTGGAATAGAATCTGGTGTAGTACATTTTACAGATTGTACTTGCTATTTTACAGTCATTAATGATAGGATTTAATGATTGCATGATGTCGAATAGTCAAAGGGTTGATTAGATAGTGATTTTGGACAAAAAATTGGGGTTTTTGGACCATTAATGGGCTATAGGAAACCATGTTTGACTAGAATCAGAACTTTTAGTGCTTGAATGCAATGGATGCACATATAAGTGGATTTATCCCACAAATTTTGGTCAAAATTGGTCAAAAGGAAGGTTTTTTTGATGATTTTTGGACTCATTTTGTGGTAGATCTCAAAATTCTCAAAAAATAGTTGGTAAGAACGATTTCAGAGATGTAATGAAGCTTTCCTAGGGCTTTCATGAAGTTTGGTTAGGATTAGACACCTTAGAGGGCTCAAAACCTCAAAAAATACACTCTCCCTCCGTACTGTGCTTTATAGCGACCAATTTGGTGTCCTGTAGAGAAAGTTATGGCCGCATGAAGTTTGGCAATTTTTGAACTAAAATTTGCAAAATTTTAGAATTGTTGTGATGCATGCATGCTTGTAATTCAGTGTAGTGCTTGTCTATTGATGAGAATGTATGGATAGACATGTATGCATGCTTGGATGCATGTTGCATGCCTAATCAGTGATTTTATCAGTATATTTCTTGCATGTAGCTATTTTTGGAAATTCTAGATCAAAAAATAGATTTCCTAGTAACTGTGCTATTTACAAAATTTTTTCGTTTTTTCAAAAAAGTTAGTGCATGTCAAGTTAGATGCATGCAGAATGTTTTGAAATAATTGGAATGTGACAGTGCCTGTGAATATGCTAAATCGATTTTCTTAATCGAGTTTCAAAGTTGGTCCATTTCGATCAGATTTTGGAAATTCTATGGTTTTGTAAATTTTTAGACTTGGTCCTAAAAGTTGTTGTTGTTTAATCAGTTTGATATTGATTTTGCAAAATTTTGGCTTAAGTTGAGTGAAAGACCTTGCTAAGTAATGTCGGCTAGTTATGAGGTTCTGAACTTTTCACTTATTAGTTGATGATTGGATCTCAACTAATTAAGCTAATTTTGCATGTCAGAAAATCAATATGGTAGATGACAATGCAAATGCAGCTCTTGATGGTCAGGTGCCAATTCCTACCTGTCTACAAATTTGCCAGTCGTTAAGCCAAGCACTTAATGAAATACACAACAAGAACACTTTAAGGGATCAACAAATGAAAGTACTGTTGAATCAAGTGAAAATCCGTACCGAATTTGGGCTTTCAGTCTGAACCTTTTTCGGGGGAGAAGAAAGAGAAAAAACCCAAAGTTGTGGATGACTGGTTAACCAAGTGGACCAGTTATTTTAATCTGCATGGAATTCCTGAAATAAAAAAGATTGAGAGTGCTATTGTTCTTCCGTGGGAAAGCTTCGTCATGGTGGCGTGACTTGCAACCTAAACCTACCACATGGGATGAGTTTATGGAAGTGTTCAAAATGTCGTTTGTGGTTGTGGACGACTCAAATTTCTACCAAATATTTGTTAATTGCAAAATGGATACTCGGAGTTTGGACTCGTACCTACAAGATTTTCTGGATTTATGGAATAAAGTTCTCTCATTCGATGCAAAACTGACACTGTGGCAGTTTATCCTAGGTCTGCCTACAAATTATTAGAATGAGTGTAAGCATAATGTGCTTCAAACTTTTGATGACGTTGTACAAGTCGCGAAAGCGTATGATTCCACAGTGGTGGCATCTAGGAAGCAATTACATGCTAATCCATCTGGATCATCCGGACCCAGCCAAGAGAAAGGAAAGAAAAGAGTTCATGGTAACAAAAAATCTAAGTATTTTTGATGAACTAGATCAAGCTGCATATGAGTTTAGACAAAAGAAGCGTTTGTCCTAGAAAAAGACAAGAAGGACCAATGTGTGTTTCCATTGTAGTCAGCCTGGACACATTATGAAATTCTGCCTAGAATGAAAGAAAGACGCAACTCAAATGATTGAGATGCCAAGTAAAATCTTAAGTTGGAAATTGATAAAGTTAATTGTAAGTGTGATTGTTCTTTTGGTATTACTTCATTCTTTTTAAATGATTTATTTTGTTTGAAAGGCACTGTGAATGGACATGAAGTTAGTATTTTAGTGGACAATGGATCTACTCATAATTTCATTAACTCTGGTCTTGTGCAGAAACTTGGCCTGAAAACTAAAGCCAGTAACCATAGACATCGAGTATATCTAGCTTCAGGTGCGGAATTGGAGACGTGGGATGTTAATGTTCCAAGACTTCCAGTTGGATCCAGGATTATAGAGAGTTAATAGATTTCCATGCTTTAGATTTAGCATGTACGAACATAATTCTAGGACACGAGTGGTTATTTAATAAGCATCTTGAGATAGATTTTGAAAGCATGTTCTCTCTTGTTAGGAGGGTAAAGAAATGCTTACGTTATTTGGAGACAAATTTGTACATCCATCTGGGATGAGTTCATTTGCTAATGTGATGGAAATTTTTGATTCGTAGTATGAAGCTTATTCTTTATTTGCTAAGCCAATTTTGGATTTATTTGAAATGCATCTAAGTAGTTGTGAATTTTCAAAGATTCTTAACTCTGTAGACTTAGATCAGGAGCAAATTGAAAAGAATAAGATATTGTCTGATTTTAAAGATGTATTTCCAGTTGAATTACCTCATGGAATACCGCCGTCCAGATCGGTAGACCATAAGATAGAGTTAATTCCAATAGTCACCTTATCTCTAGACAACCTTACAGGTTCTCTCATAAAGAAGAGATAGCGATTACGAAGAAAATTGAAAATTACCTGAAGATGGGTCATATTCAGCCAAGTAAGTCACCTTGGGGTGCTCCTGTTCTTCTTAAATCGAAGAAAGATGGAGGCTTCAGGTTGTGTGTAGACTACAAGGGGTTGAATAAGGTAATTATTAGAAATAAATATCCTTTGCCTTGTATGGATGATCTAGTAGATCGATTGGGTGGAGCTAAATACTTCACAAAGATAGATCTTAGAACCGGACATCATCAGATTAGGATTCATCTGAATGATGTGCAAAAGATAGGTTTTCGGACGAGATTTGGACATTATGAATTTCTTGTGCTTTCTTTTGGGTTGACGAATGCACCTGCTACATTTCAACAGATGATGGACGATCTTTTTCATCCATATCTAGGTCAATGCATAGTTGTATTCTTAGATGATATCCTCATCTATAGTAGAACACTTAAGGAGCATTTGCATCATCTTAAGACTGTCTTGAGATTTCTCAGAAGAGAGAAGTTGTATGCTAAGGAATCTAAATGTGAATTCTTTAAACATGATTTGTTGTACCTCGGTCATAAGATCACCCGTAGCGGGTTGGAGATTGATGAGAGTAAGGTCAAGTAGTGCTTGAGTGGCCGATACCAAAGACGACTAGAGAAGTTAAATCTTTTCTCAGTTTTACAATTTTCTTTCGTAAGTCAATTGAAGATCATGCAAAAGTAGTAGCACCTTTACATAATCTGACTAAAGGCAGAGTTAACAAAAAGAAAAAGAGAGGTCAACCTAGTGAGCCTATGAGTGGAATGATGAATTGAACCAATGCTTTGAGAAACTCAAGCAAATGGTTGCTTCAGCTCCTGTTTTACAGATCGCAAATCCTAATATATCTTACGTCGTGTGAATCGACGCGAGTGATTCGATGATAGGAGCAGTTCTTCTACATGATGATAGGCCGATAGTGTTTAAAAGCAAGAAACTCACGGGGCTTCAATTGCGTTATACAACTCAGGAGAAAGAGTTATTTGCTGTGATACATGCACTTAAAACTTGGAGGCATTACCTTTATGGTAGTTAGTTTATAGTGTATACAGATCACCAACCTCTAAAGTACTTTTGTAATCAGAACGATCTAAGGGGTCGTAAAGCTCGTTGGGCTGAGCTTATACATGAATTTGATCATGAGATCCGATATATCAAGGACAGCTCTAACCAAGTTGTGGATGCACTTAGTCAGATTGGTGAACTAAATGAACTTTCATTCACCCAGATTTTCACTGATCTATATCTTTCACTGAGAGAGAAGTGTGAATCGGATTCTCATTTTGGTCCCATCTGGAAGATGGTGGAGACAGGAAAACATGAGAGTAGAATAGAGATTTACTCATAGGGTTTCTAAGAAAAATAAGAAGATAGCGGAATAGTTTTCTATCCGAACTGGTTTACTATTTCGGAATGAAAAAGTTTGTGTACTAGCAGATGATGAGTTAAAGAAGAGGATTCTTCATGAGTGCCATGACGTTCCCTGTGCAGGTCATCCGGGTATACACAGGACTTTGGACTTGGTCAAAAGAGAGTTTTATTGGTCGAAACTCAAGCCATTTGTCGAGTCTTATGTGGTTAAGTGTAGACCTTGTCAGTTAGCCAAAGCTGAATGCTTGAAGATTGGAGGGTTGTTATTGTCGTAAAATGTGGGGATGACCGACAACGGAAGCTCGTAGGTTTGAGCGTAGGCGTGTAGCAACGGAAACGTGATAGTTAGCAACAAAAATATTCAAGAAGAACGATTCATACAGAATTGTGCAAATGAACAATACAATAGTGAGACAAAAATTGCACTTTGGTTAATATCAACAATGAGTACAATGGCTTTAGTTTTTTGAGCATGAAAATGCTGGCTACAGATAGCTCTAATTGTGTTAAGACAACACTTTGATTAATTCTTACATAGCTTGATTCAGCTAGTATATAATTACAAGTGTTTTTAAAAATATCTTATGAGCATTAAATGCTATTTACGCCAGTCTCTGTATATGTACAAAGTTGGTAACTGCCCTTGGGATATTTGGCTATCCAGCTATTTTTAGGGTTGATGATAAGTTGGCGATGTCGGTCCGCCACTATCGGAAAAACTCGGGAAAAACCCGAAGGTGCCCTTAGACTTAAAGTATGTAAATCTCGAAGCTGTGAAAATCTCGAAGGTGCCTTTGGAGTGAATGCGAAAAAGACGAAGGTGGGCCTGAAATGGATTCCAAGTCATTATGGCCACCATGTCGCATTTTTCGTGAAGGTGTGAAATATGCGAAAAAGACAAAGGTGCCTTAAAAAACGTCTAAGGCACAAAAAACATCTCAAAGGGAAAAATTGCGAAGGTCTGAAACATGTAATCTGGCCTTCGGTTTTTCAGGATGCTCATTACTTGAACGATTTGTTAAAGCTGAGCATAAGAAATCTAACTATAAAGTCCTCACAACAGGATTCTAGTCTAAGCATACCATACAAAGCAGCAACACATGGGAACCAGTGGAGGTTAAACCAACCCAACCAAACCTAGATCGTACGGATCTAGCTCCCAAGCTATGGATCAATCAGAGTCATGGAAAGAGGAGTCACACCAACAACATGTAGCTACTCATCAAAAATCAAGCATACACTAGTGAGAGCCCAGCATGTATACTTATACCCTCCAAGGCCCATGCACCACTAGTAGTGCACTGTGACACCTCACTGGACACCTCTACAGCCTATCTGGGCCACGTCATCCAATTCCCTAATGACTCACTGATAGACCCATACCAACTCCACCACCATGTGTTTAGGCCTACAACCATTAATTATGACCATGTACACATAAGGGCCCCAATTCCCTTATAGTCACAATTAACTTACGGGTTGTTGGTCTACCGGTCCCTAGCGTGGACACGCTACCCGAGACCAGTCATGGGCATGACATTCTTCCTCCCTTATTCAAGTTCTGTCCTCAGAACTTAAAACTGGGAAAGTTCCTTCTTAGGCTTCCTTCCTGTTCCCAGGAATCGTCATCATCTGTACATCCCCTCCATCAAACCAGATGCTCGGTAACTATACAATTTCTCAATCGTTTAGTTCTTGTATCCCTAGATCTTTTTGGGTTCAAGACGAGATACACCCGATGATTCATCCAACAGGTCCAACTGATCTCCAAATCCAAGATGCTCTCCTTCACGTAGACTCTTTTTTAACGTGAAATACGGGATGCACTTGTGATCCTTCTGGGAGTTCCAATTGGTAAGCTAAGGATCCGATCTTTATCAAGATCTTAAACAATCCTCTATATCTAGGGGACAACTTATAATGCTTGTCGGTACACATTACACTTGAATTCTTTGGGATTCTCAAATATACCCAATCTCCCACTTGGAAGTCTCTCGGTGATCTTTTCAGATTTGCATAATGTCTGTCCCTATCCTGGGCACTCTGGACACTTTCACATGCAATCCGTAGCATTTCTTGCATATTGTGTAGGAAATCCTCTACTTTCTGAAACTTGATCGACCGAGTCTCAAAAGCAATGGGTGACCTAGGCTCAAAACCATACATAAGCATAAACGGGCTATAACCAGTAGCCGAATGCTTACTACTATTATAGACATACTCGATCAATGGAAGGTACCTTTCCCAATCAGATTGTTGTCTGAAAACATATGCCTGAAGCATTTGTTCCATCGTCTGATTTGTTCTTTTCGGCTGTCCATTTGTCTCTGGAGTTTTGGCCAGTAAAAATCCCTTCGTACCAAATCCAATGTACGATGTATGTCGGGATAACCTGCGCATGGTGAGTCATGACATTCATACAGAATTTTATTCTTAACAACATCCACATCAGGCACACAAACCTTCGTTATCCTGAACAAAAGTCCAATACAGATAGAGAAGTCATTAGTACCCTTTATATCCTTCCCTCCAGACTGATAACCATGATTTTTATTCAAGCTTGATGAAACTGCTAGAACCCTATTCCAGATTGGTCCAAAATGTGGGTCTTTCTCATAAAGACCTCTCAAGGAGAGATAAAAGTCTGTACTAATCTTAGTGAAGGAAAGTTCATTCACTTCACCAATTCGACTAAGTGCATCAGCCGCCTGATTAGATGAGCCCCTGATATACCGCACTTTAAAGTCAAATGAGTTCTGCCCATCTGGCCTTACGACCTCGCAAAGCATTCTGATTACAGAAATATTTTAAAGGTTGATGATCCGTATTAACCACGAATTTATTACCGTACAATAATGCCTCCATGATTTCAAAGCATGGATCACCACAAAAAGCTCTTTTTCCTGAGTGGTGTACATGACCTGTGCATCGGTTAGTTTCTTACTCTCAAAGGCAACGGGCTGATCCTCCTGTAAGAGAACAGCTCCAATAGCCATATCACTTGCGTCAGTGTTAATGACGAATGGCAAATCTGGATCCGTTATTCTCAAAACTGGAGCTGAGGCAATTAGAAGCTTGAATTTGCGAAAACTCTCAGCTAATTTCTCTTTCCATCTAATAGGAGGACTTGGCCTACCTTTGCGGCTTTTCACTCCTTTCAACATATTGTTGAGAGGTGCAACAATCTTCGAGTACTCCTCTGCAAATCTATGGAAAAACACAATGAAACCTAAGAATGACTTAAAGTTTACGCACCGTTTTAGGAATTGGCCATTCCACTACCGTCTTCACCTTTCATTCGTCAATCTTGATCCCAAATGAGGTAATCTTATGACTTAGGTAAATAAGTTCTTTCTTGAAGAATTCGCACTTTGATTCTTTTGCATAAAGCCTCTCTTGTCTTAAGATACGTAAGATAGTATGGAGATGCTTAACATGCTCTTTGAGTGTTCTGCTATATATTAGAATATCATCCAGAAACACTACTACAAACTTCCCCAAATATGGACAAAATAAATCGTTCATCATTTGCTGGAAAGTAGCCGGAGCATTCGTCAAACCAAAGGGCAATACAAGAAACTTGTAGTGGCCAAACCTGGTCCTAAAATCGGTTTTAGATACATCTTCTGGATGTATCCTAATCTGATGGTATCCCGTATGTAGGTCAATTTTCGTGAAGTATTTTGCTCCATTCAATCAATCTATGAGATCGTCCATCCTGGGCAACGGGTATTTAACCGTTAGTTTGTTCAGACCCTTGTAATCTACACATAGCCGGAAACTCCCATCTAATTTCTCATTTCATTTGCAGAGGAGTAGGAGTGAAAAGCCGCAAAGGTAGGCCAAGTCCTCCTATTAGATGGAATGAGAAATTAGATGAGAGTTTTCACTATAGGGTTTCAGGGCGCCAGAGTGAGGAAGCCAAGCAGATTTGCAGCATGCATTGAGAGTTTTTTTTTTTTACCTCTTTGATGCAGGAGGCACAAAGGCACAATCATCTGCTGTTTCTTTGTAGATACTTTGCCTTCACAGCGTTTTACAGTTTCTTGGTAATAGATGGAATAAACAAGACATTGTCCAAATGAACATTCCTATTTGTAGAGAGAGAAATACAAATTGTGCCAATCCCTTTGATTGCACACTCACCATCATTGGCCGTGTAGATCACCCTCTTGTCATCTCCATATGCCAACAAAGAAGTGAAGTACTCTTTGTGAAAGGTCATCTGTGAACTTGCTCCACTATCAATCCGCCAAGGATCTAGATCTCCATCATTAGCAAGCATACATGAAGACATCACAAAAGCATCATCATTTGCATCTTGAATATCCAAACCATCCTCATCAAGAGTAAGATTACCTTGCTTGTCTCCTCGATCTCTCTTCTTCTTGTAGCTCTCACTTGCAAAGTGTCCTTTGATGCCACAATAAAAGCATTTGAGCTTTGATCTATCCTTCTTTTTGCCACTTGAAGAAGCATCCACTTGATCTTGCCCTTTAGACCACTTACTTTTGGTTTTGCCCTTGAATTTGCCCTTTGTGACCATAGCATTTTCTTGAAGTGTCGATGTAGATCCACCTCTTGCTTGAAGCCTATATTCCTTATTGATCAAGATGAAGATCCATCAAACTTGGCAAAGTCTTTTGAATAGCAATACTTTGAACAATGCCAATCATGAGCATCTAACAAGCCATTAAGAATCACTTGAATTAGCTCTCCTCCCTTAATGCTTTTATCAATGCAAGCCAACTCATCATTCAATGCTTTCATCCTCAAAAAAAAAGTACTTGGACTTTCTTCATTCTTTTGCAAACAAGAAAAGATTTGCCTTCTTAGAGTCAGCACTCTAGAAGTAGACTTGGATTCATAAACCTTCTTCAATGAATCCCAAGCTTCCAAATATGATGTGAGCTTACCAACTTCCTTGAGAAGCTCATTGGTAACATTCATCTTTGTCATGTGTAGAGCCTTCTTGGACCTCTTGTCATACCTCACTTGATCTTGTTGTGTTGTTGGTGTTAGCCGATATTTCCGCATGGAAAATCGGACTAATTTTGGGCTTTCTTTTTTCAAAACTGCAAAAAAACCGACATGTAAAACCCGGTAAGTAGAAAAAAAAATCGGCATATAGTTGCTTCTGTAAAAGGGTCCCAGCCTACCCCTAAAGTGGGTAGACATGTTAGAGTAGTTTTTGTGACGGTCTCAAAAACCGTAAAAAATATTTGGTATATGTAAAGCCGAGCGAAAAGTGTCGGTCCACTTAGAAGTAGGTCCCAGCCCACCCTTAATGAGGCTAGAGAAAAAGTTTGCGGCCTTAGAAATGGCGTGTAAAAATGTTTTAAGGCTTTTTAGCCAGTTGTAAAAATAGCTGGCATAGTTGTGCTAAACTTTCGCCAGGTACAGAGTTGTTTTACTAATATATGTTTACCTAGTGTATTTGCAGAGAAATCGGTTTGTCGAAAGAGCCCTAGTCATGAATGTTGTAGAAGCCAGTTTCAAGAAAAGAACCGGCAAAAAAAAAATATTGTGAAAATTTTGCCATCGAAAAATATTATAACAGGGTCAAAATACCATGGAAATCCTAACGGCAAAGTCAAGATAATTTTGAGCACTAGACAGACCAACGGGCCAAGCAGTACGAACATATGAAAAAGCCGTCAACATAGGAAATCGACAATCTGAAAAACCAACGCAAAGAAAATGGTGGGACAGCTACACCCATAGGGGTTGACTAGTAGCTACTAGGTTGGTTAACAATGATAAGGCAAAAAGGTTCCTTGCCCTAAGCACATACTATTTTGGCAAAAGTCAATCTAAGTGAGGAGCCACTTGGGGAAAGCAACGAAAAGCCTAACTTAGAGAAGCGTGAAGAGATAAGTTTCAAGGTTGCTGAGCTCCAAAACCCAAAGAACACCCTATTTGGAGGAGGGGAGCAAGTTGCGGAATCTACTAAAATAGGTGAACCCTAATAGTGGTGGGACATGTGGCAAAGAAGGTATGAAATGCATGACAATTGAAAAAATGTCATATTGAAGGGCAACCCTTGGGGGTTGGCTATATAAGAGAGTCCACTCCTTGTATCAAAGACATAATGGAAGACAGTCGAAGAGTCGAGTCAAATAGTTGGATAGTCGGAGTGTCGAAAATCTTTCACCAGTTGGATAGTGAAAAGTATGTTGATGATAGAGAGCCATGTGGGTTGAGTTAAGTATTAAGATGAATCAATCAATCTAATCTTTGAGAGCTTGCTTGTGTGAGAGAGTTCTGAAGAGATAGAAGGTTCAATTTATCAAGATCTCATACCTCATTTCAACAGTTGTGTTTTGAAAGTTTCATAGACCTTTTATGGGAGAAACTACCATATGTCTTAGGAGTGAGAGTTTTAAAGATGCATGCTTTGTTTTGTGAGTACCGATGCTTTGTGTGTGTGTGTGTGAGAGAGAGAGAGAGTGTGAAAAACATTCTTTGAGTAGAAGCATTGGTTGGTAAAGGGAGTGTTTAGTGTGCTTGGGTATGTATGTTCATCCATCATTTTCCTTTGAGAACTTTTTAGAACTCTTTCTATAAAGGATCTTCAAAGGTCTTACATACTTTCTCAATAGAAAAGAGGTGTTAATATGTAAATATCAAAATGAGGTCCAATATGAGTTTGAATGTGAAAAATATATCAAAGTTTGTTGCCTTTTGAAATAGGTTTCTTTCTTGTGGAATTGCAATGATAAGTCTTCTTATGGATTGAGGGTAGGTTATGGATGCCTCCTATAGAGATTCAAAGTTCTAACGTGCGAGAGAGGTAAAGTCCTTACAGGTCATTTCCATATCCACACTTCGTTGATTTCTGAGAATTACGTCTAAAGTTTGAAGCAACACTTTCCAACTACATATCCAACGGAATTCCGGCCATATGGAAGCATGATCAACACAGTGCCAGCCACGCATGCTGGCCTACAGGTTAGGGGCATTCCTAATCACAGTCAACGAGTTTCCAGCTAGCGTCTAAAGTTTGAAGCAACACTTTCCAACTACATATCCAACGGAATTCCGGCCATATGGAAGCATGATTAACACAGTGCCAGCCACGCGTGCTGGCCTACAGGTTAGGGGCATTCCTAATCACAGTCAACGAGTTTCCAGCTAGCTGACATTCTCTCTTGCAGACAATTAAGCACCTTCTGTGGCAACCCGTGCCTACTTCAATTCTCTGGCCACGCACCTCCAACGCAGTTTCAGAAGGCCATTTCTATCACGATCTCCAGGTAGAGAGACCACCGATGCCCACAACTGCAGCCTATGGTAGTGAAGTACTTATTCATCAGAACTGACCTACGGGCCATCGTAGACAATGATAGGATTGAAGTATTACTGTTAATCACTGCTCTAGAAGACAGCCCACGACCTGCGTGCAGATCTGAACCATCATTGTCCACCATCAGTGCTGAGTTTCTAAACTGTTGAAGATCTGTCAGATTCATCCATCGTTGAGCCAAGAACCATTTCTTTGAAACCTTATGGAAGTTGCAGCTGCATGACAGAGATAAGGGGGTTGGCATTCAACGTACCCATTGAAGATTGTTCTTTGCTGCGAACTCCTAACACAGACTTGAGCGAGTGATGATGAGTAGCATGGCGTCGAGAATTGCTATTTGTTCCTCCGGACCTGATCACTATTTTCAGTACAGTACTCACAAAGTTTTTGAGCAGAAGTTTATAAGTGAATCATGACCACGTGAAGCACTGACCCCCACAACTTTTAAGAAGGGATAATGGAACAATCAAAGATGAATAATGAGTTATTGAGGATCTTGTCGACGAAAATGGTCTCTCTACGACTGCCCACGACCTTGCACAGTCTAAAGGAAGATCGATTACAACTTTTTCAAGTCCACATCAGACTTGCCAGTAAGCTAATTACAGTCCACCACAGATCTATCGCTCTCTCTCAAGAGACCCTCGCACTTCGAGTTGGCAGGTACTAACATTTTCATTTTCCAAAAGAATGAAGTACATTTTTGCAAGAAATAGTGAAAGTCTTAGCATATGGTCATTGCAAGGAATGAGAGTTTTTCAAGCTCTCAACAATATGACTCTAGGAAGAGGTCCATTGCTCGTGATATTACTTGCTTTTGGTGATTTTAAGGATTACACAAAAGCTAGACAGCCAACGCATTGCGTATGCGTAGCGCGTAGACAACTTGTCTTATCCAACGGTTATGGGTGCAGATGTATACTAAGACAAGGATGAGAAAACCATTAGCATTAACTTCTCTAGCAATGTCTCTTAGTCATATCTCTCTGGCAGTGATATCAAAAGCTACTATGTCTATGGCCATGGGCCCTAAGAATCAACAATCAATGGACATATTGGTTATAGAAGTGGTAGAAGGCTACACCTTGTGCACTCAGTAGTTTGTAGTTGTAGAGTATGTGTGGTCACTAATGTCCATGCTCCCCTATTCACATATAGACAAAAGCTTCTACTCTAAATCCTTTATTATTGATCTCTATCTCTGAATCCCCAATACATGTGTCACGTGTAGCGGTATCAAAGCCTATAATGTAGCCCGTGTATTCTCAATATTAACAATAGCGCCGCGGCCAGGACACGTAGGCATAATCCTAGCCTCATGGATCGTATTCGTGTAATATGATCTGGCAAGAATCTATGTTCTATGATCGTCAGAGATGGTAATCACAAACTGTTTATAGTGGTTGACTCCATCGGCTAGGCTTAATGGGAAGACCTCACTATCAGACTCTGTAATACCACGTAACTGTGCTATGCATATGGTCGAGGTTGTTACTCATGGATTTCTCTTTTTGTTGACGTGAACTTATTTGTAGTCATGATTGGTCTGTTTGGTTCCTCCTAATTGTGTCTGCTTTTCTGGTAGTTTTGCTCTCCTTATGTGAAAGACACAACTATTTATGGTCTAATGTATGAAAGATAGCATAATTTTCCAATCTTGTAGGGCTTTATAGATGTTAATTGGGCAAGAAGTATTGATGACAAGGGATTTACCACGGGCTATATTTTCCATCTTGGTAATGGTGTTTTCTCTTGCAAAAAGCAAGAAACCATCACATTATCCACTATGA
Organism: Diphasiastrum complanatum; assembly: GCA_029204225.1. Classification (NCBI taxonomy): domain Eukaryota; kingdom Viridiplantae; phylum Streptophyta; class Lycopodiopsida; order Lycopodiales; family Lycopodiaceae; genus Diphasiastrum; species Diphasiastrum complanatum. The sequence goes on from MU831692.1 coordinate 75,140, forward strand.
AAGTTGAGCATAAAGCTCTATGTTTGGTGACTCAAGAAGCAGTATGGCTATGACATATGTTGGAGTACATTGGCATTACACAATAGAGCCTACCATCATCAAAAGTGATAGTCAAAGTGCTATCCAACTAGCAAGAAATCTTGTGTTCCATGGATGTACTAGGCACAGAGAAATCAAATACGACTTCATTAGGAAAAAGCTCATATTTAAGAAAATTGATGTGATACATTGTAGGATAGAGGATCTGCTAGCAGATATGCTTACCAAACCTTTAAGTTGCTATAAGTTTCAATATTTTAGAAAAAAACTCAATGTACGTAAGGTAAACTTGAGCTTAAGAGAGAGTGTTAAAATAGTGTAAGTCCAATTTATATTCTGTACATTGTAGTTTTTTACATTTTACATATACATGCTACTGTAGCATGTGCCACACTAATGGCACAGTCACCAAAGAGTCAAAAAAGTTTTCCCGTAATGGGGACGACTTTCCATGCACTAGTACCCCACTTTGAGTATATGTATTTACCTTCGGTTTACTTTTTATGTACATAATTTTTGGAATTCTATGGTGTGGGCCAAGTTTCTTTCTAGTTCTCCATACTTTGTAGTTGATACCTTGTTGGAATCATAGTGTAAACTATGCAAATTGATCTTTATAAGATTATACAATAAAATGATGGTTATTCAACAAGTATGATTTTTTCGTAGAGAATATGTTTGAGTTTATAAAATTGGCGATATAACTCAATTCGAGCACAAAGAAGCCTCTATGCATGAGAGATAGGTCTAGTCTTTGATTCAGAAAATCCAACATAAAGCCTTACGAAATATGACAATTTCTTGCAGCTTGCATTTCATAGTGGTCACATACGTGTTATGCTTCTAATAGGTATTCTATATAAGAATCTACAATCTTGATTATAATATCTTATGCACTTTTGATTTATTTTATTTATTATGGTTTTATTTTGTAGGTTTTAAGCCTTCTAGATAAAATTTTTGACAAATAAAAGATTTCAAAAGTAAATATCAGTATGCTAAAGGGAAATCAAAATCAAAATAGAAAGTTGTTGCATCCTCTTAGACATTAACACTAGAGTTGTCATAAAATGTACAAAAAAATATGCATTTCAAACACTTATTCAAAAAATCATATCTCATAAATTATGATGAATCACATCAAATTCTTTCACATGTGTGTTTTTCATATATACATTTACCGATTAAAAATTTTGAGACGTTCATTTTGAGCAACTTATATGTAAGATATGATAGGTCAAACATGTGAGGGTGCTGTTGAAACTTCAATATTTTCATATATGGGACTACATTATAATAAATTTTATATTTCTGTCTACTCTTAAAAATCCTATATGATTATAGAAACATGCCTATTAAAAAAAAAATGAATTTTGAGGTCTATAGAGATAGATACATGCATCCAAAGTTACCCATTTAAGTGCTGATAAAAATCATCGAAACTTCAAAGTATCATATTTGAGTGTATAACACCATGATTTTAACAATACTTTTTTTTGTGTTGTCTACTTTAAAAAGTATTATATGATCGTAGAAACATGTCTCTCAAATTTTTTTTTTTTCAATTTGGAGTTATGAAGAGATACATATGTGCATCTAAACTTACCCATGTCAAGTGTTGAAAAGAGTTGAAAATTATTGAAAGGTGCTAAGAAGTTGCAGCTCTTTTGGAGGTGCTTTTTACAACTCTTTCTTTGGCTATCTACATTCAAAAATCCTTTATCACCATAGAAACATGTCTATAAAAAAAAACTTTAATTTGGAGATAGAGATATATGCATGCACCTAAAGTTACCCATTTGAAAGTGCTGAAAAGTGCTGAAAATTGAAGTTTTTTTAGGGTAAATTGCCAGGAGTTGAGAGAGAAACAAATTCAGTCTTCCAATAACACAATAAAGAGTCAAGTCTATATCCACATACAATTGAAAGATTGAAATTTCAATCATTTGATGGCATGTTGTGTCTCGTCAATGGACCAAGGGATTCATGCACACTTTTGTGCGCATGCACACAAAAGTGTGCTGAAAACAACTAGACTAGACTAGTGTTAAAACAACTAGACTAGTGTTAAAACCCATACCTAATAACATGGGCAATTCTATGTGGAAGAATATACAAATGATTAGCTCGACAAAGTTAGTAGTTAGTGTTTTTTCTAGAGTTGTCGATGGTCAGCTCTCTGTTACATAAATTAAAAAGAAATTTCAAAGGTTTAATGAGTAACAACTAGTATCTTTTAATAATGTTTATAACTAATACATTTTTCACATTTCATTAGATTTGTGGATCTAACTAGCATCCAACACCTCTTGCGGATCGATTGTAGATCCATTTATGGTCCAAAATTCAAAAAATTTAACAAGACACATCACAAAAGAGGATGTGAGTGAAAATACTAGGCATTTATTAGCTTCATGCATTATGCAAAATACAAGTGAAAAGGTACAAGGAATGTTTTTCATGCTCTTGAACTCTCTCAACAAGACAAAATATAACTCCAAAATCAATTTCTCGATTTTTTTTAAAAAGTGTGTATGTACAATGAGTTCTTCATCAACCAAATATTATGAGCCAGAGTTTCTCTTTTTAGCACGTGGTGAACCTTAGGCTATGATTGGACCTCACAAGCCATCAAGATGAGAGTGATGATTGGATGAGATTCACCACTTTCTCTCTTGTTGCACTAGATCATGCCTTAAAGATAGGACACATGTTGATCTTTTGTGGACTCGAATACTAAAAATATCTAAACTAATTCATGCTCGAGATATGTACAGATGTGTGGTGGTTGAGGTCCAACCTCATGATAACATTTAGCATGCAAATTAACTATCTAGCTTTTACCTACTTTCACATAGTAAGTAACCATATTCATACCTACTAGTAAGATAAAATGACTAAAAAACTATTATTTTTTAATGTTTATTTAAAAAAAAAAAAAGTCATTAAGTCAACTATTCAACCTATTTAACTTGTAAAACATCTTTTACTCTTTTAAGAACAAATACTAAAAAAATAGTACAATCTTGAAACAACTATTTTTTAGTATTTTTTCTTAAAAAAACATTTTCCTAGTCATTTTTTGAACTTATTTATCTGAAAAAAAACAACTTATAGCCCATCGTTTTGAGACTCATGAAAAATAATTTAGTAAGAGATCATTACTTTGGCTCATCTTTTCATCTGATTTTTTTTGTAGTCTTTGAGTTTGACAATTGAAAAGTTTAGTCTCTTCATTAAATAGATAAAGATTGTAGTCTTTGAGTTTGACAAGTGAAAAGTTTAGTCTCTTCATTAAATAGATAAAGCAAATTTTGTACTTTATGGAATCTTTATCATAAAAATCTCATAATATTTTTTATTTTTATATTTTCAATAAATCAATGTGAATATTTATAGTAAATTTATCATAGATAAGTTAAAATTGCTAGTTAATATTGACTAAACTTGCAAAATAAGTACAATTGAAATTAAAAAAATTTACGACAATATATAGTACTTTTATTATAGAAGATTACCTAGACTGACTTAATTTGATTATATAAGATGTTTATTTTTAATAAAAACTCTACTTTTAAACATTGACAAAATTCTATTATTTTTTAGTTGATGTATAGTCCAATGAAAAACATAGCCATGGTTTTTAGTTTATTAGCTAAAAACCATGGCTATGTTTTTTAAATATTTTAAAAAAAATTCTAAAGAAATCAGTATGTTATTTCCAACTTATTTGACAATGATAGTCTCTTGAAAAAATAAAGAGAGTGCAAACTGCCATTAGTTTTTTGTCTCATCTAGAAATAGTCGAATTTGATAGGAAGTACATGAAGTACAATTTTTCTAGGCAAAGTATCTTTTGTGAAGATTCAAACAATTACTTTTATGGCAAATGATATTGATCATTATCAACATATTGTACTCTACACGATAATGTTTTAAAAAATTTCTCTAGCTTTTTGAAAATGGTCTTTATATGATGTGTAATAAATGTCTCATATGGATGAAATCGGCTCATTGATTGATAAAAGTTTGTTTTAGTTGAAAGAAGATGGAGGTCCATATATTCTACAAGTAGAATATGAAATTTTTTTGTTTGTTTTTAAGTGGACCATTGAAGTTGCATTCACTTTTTGTATTTGTACTAATGTTGTGGAGCGTTCACATCTAATGAGTTTTTAAAAAAAAATTCAAGCTGTAAATGTTGAATGTAGATTTTGTATTTTTTTGGTAGGATTTCTCGAGTGCTACTAGCCATGCAAAAATTTGGTGGCACTCAAATTTGCATTTAAGTCAAATTTGTGACTATAAGAGACTATTGGGCTCATGTGCATTACATGTTTTGCATCACAACACATGGGACTTTGTCAATATGAAAATCAAAGAGTTCTAGTAACACACTTTTATGCAAAGACTAATAAAATAGCAATAATATATTATGGCTTATCAATCAAGAAACATACATGCATATTGATCTCTCAGAGTGATTGCTCTATATTGAGTTTTGACCTACAAAAGATCAATTCTACACATGTAAAAATGCTGATTTTTAATTAACAAGATCACACTACATAGTTTTGAAGATCAGATTTGGCAGTAGTTTTTTTTATCAGTACAAAAATGAATAGAGGGACTTAAGGAGGTAGCAATCTAAAGTAGAGGTCCACTCATAAGCAATCTAATGCTAGTAGTATTGTCCATGGAGCTCAAGAATCTGTTGAAAGTTTGATGGAGACTAGGACATTTATATATTTTTGAAAATCATAAATGAGCAAGAAGTATGTGCATCTAAATAAGAAGAGCCACTAAAGAGCTTTTGAGATTACCATATTCAATATCGAAAACTTTTAGTGTCTTCATTATCCTTATTATTTATAGCTCTATAATGGGTGATATAGCTAAATGTACACATAATAACTAATTTTGTGCAAATCAACTCATACTTTCATGTTTACGTAATGACCAAAAATCTACTTTTTATTGGCTAAAAGGGGTTATAACAACTGGAGCCACATAAGATACCCCCAAAGAAGAGACATAAGATTAATTTCACAAAAGGAGAGCCAAACTTTAGTTCATTACTATCTATTTTGACAAAGGAACACCCACCATCACGTGCAACAACAACATTGAAAATTAGATTTTTAAAGGGTGCTAGAAAGTAGTATTATTATTTACAACAAGATTTATGAAGAATATAAGAATCGAATATCATATCTTACTAGTTCAAAATATAGACCATTTTTAATCAAACTAGAAGAAGAAGATTCGACAGGATTGAGTTTTGTACTAAGTTTGGTACATAATTTTTATTTTTATTTTGCTTAGAGCTACCCATCATCCTCTCTTTATTAGAGCTGTATATGGAGGCACAACTCACAAGGCAACTTGAGGGCTTCATCAAGAAGGAAGTTGAAGATAAGATGTATAATGACTCATTTGAGAACAAGTTTTTATGTCTTAGTGATCTAAAAATTGTTATGAACCAATTAAGAGTAAATTGGTTGTTTGATCAAATGAGTGCTCTTGTATTTTGGAAGAGCAAGAATGAGTTAATCACTCATTGTTTTGAAAAATGTGTTTTTTCTTTTGGAGACGCAAATTGTAAGCTTCTTATGAGTATTTGTGGACTAGTCATTCTAGCATGATAAATCTTGGTAATAGTAGCAAGTACATGTTTTGTGATCTTGATCAATGTGATTTTCACAAGACACGGAGACATCAGATTTCCTTCAAAGAGAAGCATCAAGATTAAGGAGGAGCAAGTTTCAAGTTCATGTATCTTCACTCAACATGGAAGAAATCAAGTGCAAAGGTGCAAGGAAAAATCAAGACTCTTCAATTCATCTTGGAGGAGATCAAGATCAAAAAAGCTCTATCTTGGATATGGTGATAGATCATGTCATCATCGTCATCTTCTAAACCTAAATATGAATTGTATATAGATACATTATTATTTACAAAGCTAGATTTGAGGAGGAGTGTGAAAAATAGCCTAATTTGGCAAATCTAGCCATGTAGAACATTGTAGATATTGTGTATAATTGGATTCCACACATGTAAGGCCAAAATGCCACGTGGCAACACACTCCTAATGTAGGTTAGGTCAAGTCAAGAGAGTTGGTCATGTCTATTTTGTTGTCATCCCTACTTTAAGGTGAAAATTTGACCAACTAGCTACCTACCAAGCATAACTCTAGGATCTAGGCTAGCGTTTCATTTAGGGCAAGAAGAATGAGTTAACTTCCTTATTACATTCTAAAAATCCACCTAACTTCAAGAAGGAAGTCGAATTTGCTATGTATTCCAAGCTCCCATAGTGAGAAGATAGAATATTTTTGGAGCTCATTGGCAATCTCAAGCTACTCCACTATGTACATTGAGTTTTTGTGATCCAAATGCAACCAAATCAATTTCTACTTGTTTCTCAACTTGAATGTCATACTAAAGCCTGTAGTACACATGTGTGGGCTCTTATTTCAATGTTGATCAATGCTTAGATTGTTAATGCTTGGTGTTTGTCAAATTTCCAATCTAGATCAATTTTTTAGTGTCTAGTTTTTTGATAGATTGTTAAGCAAGCATCCAATCACTCTTGTGGATCTTTTCTACATCCATTTATGGTCCTAAAGTATAGTACTTTCATTGAATATTCTCTTTTCCTCAAGTATGTTATGCATATTGAAATAGCTAGACCAACGGTTAAACCAATCCTCAATTAATTTGGGATATCTATGTTTACGATCACTCTTGAATACTTTATTCAAAGCATAAGCAGTTGGACATAGCCATTGGAATTGGTCAAAAAGGTTTTATAATTGTTTGTCTAATTTCTTATTACTTTCATGGAACTCAATCATAGCTTTCTCAATAGCAAATTATGATCACATGATGTTTGAAATTCTAGTGGATCAGGAGGAAATTTAGGTGATAAGGGTTTCACAATTGAATCATCCGTCATCATTTTTTTTCATTTTAACCTATGATCTAGATTAAAACAATAGAAACAATTAATTTTTCATCATAGGTGATACCATTTCAGTGTTGATTAATCCTATTCTTATGTAACCAACCTAGCAACAGTCAAAGTAATCAATAGGTCATTTATCCAATAGCACTTCTTAAAATGGAATCCCTACAAAAACCAATTTTCTAAACCCAAAAAAACAACTTCACAAGTTTTGTAGTTGGTTCACCATGACTTTCTTTTTTGAAATTGAGTTATCATAGAGGTTCCCTTATGTAAAGTTTGTGGAAATGAAAAAGCTAACCATACTAGCCTTAGTTATAGCATCTGACTCTATAGCTCTTTTAACTAGAAGCGTAGCTTTAGATTCACAAATTCTCCAATAGCTAGCTATGGCTTTAGGTTAGGAGTTTTGATTGCACAAGGTTTGGCATTATATTTAATAAAGTAAACAACTTTGAAGTGAATACAAAATTTAAGTATAAACTAATATACTTTCATCTTAAGTGTTTACCAAAGTCTTAGACTTTCTCTATAACATTCAACTAGGAGAAAAGTGTTGAGCTCCTTTAATCCTATTTTAGTCACGTGTAAATTGTATGGAACTATTTGAATAAACTCCTTGTACAATTAGTAAAGACATGACATACGATCTGCAAAAGGTAACATAATCAACAAAAAAGGAAGACCATACTTTTTCTCATAATCTAGTTATCTGAAACCATGTATAGAGATATAGCTTTCAAAATGTTAAAACAGTGTAAGCCTAATTTATATTTTTATGGACATGTTTTTCTATACTTAACAGTTCTTTACATTTTACATATACATGCAATTGTAGTGTGCCACGCTAATGGCATAATCACTAGAGAGTTTGGATAGTTTCCCATAATGGGGACCACTTGCTATGCATTGGTAACCCACTTTGAATATATGTATTTACTTTTGGTTCACTTTTTATATACACAATCTTTGGAGTTCTATGGTGTGGACTTAGTTTCTTTCTAGTTCTCCATATTATGTAATTGATAGTTTGAAAATTGATCTTTATCATGGAATTAGAGCTACCGTGTGGCACATGTTATGAGCTGTTTTAGTCAAATTCTAGGACAATTTGATGAACTAGGAAGGTTAACAAAAAAAGTTGTCATTTTTTTTATTTTTTGAATCATTTAGAAGATGTGAAGTGTAAAACCAGACACAAAAAGATTCAAAGGAATGCTATTAGGCAAAACAAAGTTCGTACTACATCAAATGGCTAAAGATTTGAGTAAAAAGAACTCAAAGGGTTAAAAATTGAAGAAAACGTCAATTTTTTCGATGCTTGAATGGTTTCCTTGAAGCTTAATCAGATTTCAGTTGATTGTTGATTGGATTGTTGCTAAAAGTAGATGAAAAATTTCATTGGATGGTCAACATTCTTGTGGTAATTCAACTCTCAATGAGCATGTTGGGATTAGTCTCAAAATAAGCCATGACTTCCCTTTTTAATGAGCTATGATTTCAAGATGGAAAAGTATGGATTTTTATTGATGAAAGGACTTTTTTGGATCTATAAAGCATGGATTGTGGGCACCCTACTTGCATGGATATGCCTACAAATGGCCATGGGCAGCCGCTAAGCATTAAAAGAGGTGGAGTGTGATACCACATATTTGTATGTTTATTCCAAAATGGCAATATATACTTGGAAATGAGGATATACGGTAGACAAATATATATTATGAAGAGGCTATCATTTTTTGGAATATAATTGCTAAGGACCTATCTTCTATTAAAGGACAAGACCTCCTGAAATGAAATGGCGCCTGAAACATGAAGCGATAAGATTTGTATCGTCACGTTAAACTAGAGTAAAATTAAACTCTTAGTGAAAGTTAACTTCAAGGTGTAATTAACATTTACTTGTAACCTATTTATTAGCTAGAGTTAGTAAATGGAGCATCGCACCTAGAATCTCAAAGGTGTGATTGCTCGCTGCGTAGGATATAAAAAGAAGACATGCTTCATTCTCACACCACCGAGAGAGAGAGAGAGAGAGAGAGAGAGAGAGAGAGAGAGAGAGAGAGAGAGAGAGAGAGAGAGAGAGAGAGAGAGAGAGAGAGAGAGAGAGAGAGAGAGAGAGAGAGAGAGAGAGAGAGAGAGAGAGAGAGAGAGAGAGAGAGATCTTGTATTGTGAGATTGAATAAGTGAATGGAGAGACGAAAGTTATCCTTTCTTATTTTTGTTCTCTGCACTGCTGAGTGTGAGTGATTTTGAATCTACTAGCAATCTTGTATGCATTACTTAACTCATCCTTCGGTCAGATAGTTACAATAGTTCATTATAGACGTTGTTGAATTCACATGTGTGGACTATCCACAACATGTACTTGTGATCTCCTAAGGTGTGTAGATGCACCAAGATCAAGACTAGATTGAGATTCAAGATCTATCTTTGATTCTATGGCAAAAACACACTACTACATGCATTCAATCACTTCCAACTCACACTCACACGTGTGGTAAGTGTTCCAAAAGTAATCTAAGTAAAAACAAGCTGCTCTCCTTGGGTAGAGAGAGAAAATCATCAATAGCTCTCAGGTAGAGAGAGAAAGCTAGAAAATCACTTACACTCAAAATCCACTCAATCTCAAAATCAATTAGATCCAAATGAGGAGTACAATGATACTAGTAGATTCATGAGCTACCACTATGCCTAAATATGATTGGATCACACTTTTCCACCTCTTAATCCTATTGGACCATTGATCCATGCACCTGTAAATTCTATTGGACCATTTTCAAGCAAACCTCAAATTCTATTGGACCACTCATGGTTCCACCTCTAAATCCTATTGGACCTCTTAAACTTCATCAAACAAAAGCATTACACTTGTCTACACTCTAATTGGCACAAGTTTGGCCTCCTACTCTATTTTGGCTCAATAGTGGCATTACAAGTGGAAATGGATAATTTGCCATCTATGCCAAATTTGACCTACACCTAAATGCTTGACTATGAAATTCTATGAGACCCCTATATCAAACATTTTTATTTACTTTACAATTCTCCACACGTGGGAACATCCTCCACACATGTGAGATTCACTTACAAACTTCTATCATAAAAAATACCAACCTAGATTTTTGCCAATTTCTCACACTCCTCCTCAAAAAATAGCTTGGAAAGGTACTAGATCACTTGAGAAGTTTGTAAATCTTTTTGAGTGGATCCTTTGGTATGCATAAGAAGTGAAGATCAGCCAAGGGATCCATCATAGCAGCACCCTCACCATATCCATGATAAGATCTCTTTGGTAGAGATCTCTTGCCAATGCCTTTAAAGAGTGCTCCACCAATATGCCACTATGATCATGGGCTTCCTCCATGCTTGATGATGATCTTTGCTTTGAAAGTTCCACTTGCATGATGGATGCACCATAAATAGAGAAATCTGAGGCTTCCAAGCCTCATAAGGATTATGGAGATCAAGATCATAAGATGTGAAACAATGATGATTATCAAGATTATGCTTTCTAGCTTGACTAGTCCACATACAATGAACTATATCCATGATGGATCTAATCTTGATATCAAAGACTATCTTGATCTTTTTTAGGCTAGTTACTCTCTCAAGGATGTAAGTGTCCACTTTGGATGCTTCACTTAATCTCAAGAGGAGTTTACAATTTGCCTCAAAACATGTGAAAACATGATTTTCAAAAAAGCGAGTACCAAGCTCAATCTTGTTCTTACTAGAATCAAGAGCATACTTTTGACAATACAATATCTTGCTTTCAAAAAGTATTGGAAACACATCTAAGTCAATATTGACAAGAAACATGTCCATACCATAAGCATCATACAAAACTAATATAGCTTTTCTTGAACTTTGAGATCCAAAAAATTCAATGAAGCAAGATAGTATCTCAAGCAAAGGAAGAGAAGCATATATGAATGTGTTGTAGTAGATACAACATGAAAGATGCCCCTCTTTGCCATGTAAGGTGAGCCATAAAGACTCGGCCATGCATCTTGAAGATCTTCTTGAAATCATATGTCAGATACATCTCCATCCCCGTTGTTTGTCAAATAGAGATGCTCGATTAGAAAGATATCGAAAAATTCGGAACTCGAAAAATTCGGAACGGATTTTTCAAAAGCCTTCAGAAATCTTTGCAAAGAGGAGATTCACCCTTCTAGAATTTTAATGAAACTTCCTTTGATAATCCTTTTAATCCTAAAAATTTACCCGAAAATCCTCATCTTGAAGCTTCTGCTGCAATTGAATTAGGTTCTGAAGTCATGAATCTAGTTCCAGATCTTGATCCTGAACCAGAGCCGAAGCCTGAAGCTGAAGTAGAACCGATTATGGAAGGCCCTGGTCCCTGTTTCACCTCAATCTCAAAGATCAAATATGATTATTTTATAGGAACATCTTCAGATGATGCTGACAGTTATGTTTCGTAGTACGACTCGATTGCTAACTCGAACAACGAAGGTGCTGATGCTGACAAGTTGTGGATTTGTTTTAGTCTTCTGAGAAAGCAAGCCTGCATATGGTACAACCAAGTTGAACTAGGATGTGTAGCTACCTAGTTACTAATGAAAGATGCATTTCTGAACCAGTTTAGAGAAATTGGTTACTCATCTTGAATTCTTGGACGACTCAATAATGTGCAAAAGAAGAGTAAAGAGTCTCTTCGAAGTTACACACAAAAAGTAAAGAATCTAATTGGAAAACTAACTGGTGTATACCTTGTTGCAATGCAGATTGAGTGGGTTTTGGCAGGATTACCACTGAAAATTGATCGATACTATAGACAAGGAGATATGACTTCTTTATCAGCAGTCATAGTGAGTGCTAAGAATTATGAGACTTCCAAGTTAGCACGTAAAAGATGTTCACGACGAACTCGAAAGCCTAAGCATGATTCTAGCGACAGTGAAGATGAATCTAAATCTGATTCCAGTTCAAGTTTTTCTAGTCACTGATTCTGATTCCAATGACTCATCAGATACAAAAGCTGATGATACAGAACGAAAAAAGAAATGAAAGTCCAAACAAAAAGGAGATAGCAAAACCACTGAGGACAAGTCTATGACATCTAAAGTTGAAAAGCTTTGGAAAAGTAATGTGGCTGATCTTAACAAAAAGTTCAACGATCTGAAAGTTCAAATTTCAGAAGTTGCAGACAAAAGACCGAAAGCTTCTTCTTCAAACTCAGGACTATGGTGTACAAAGTGCAGTACATCTGGGCATTCTAAAGAAGAGTGTAGATCTATGAACGTAAAGTATGTCAAAGATCCTTCTCAGAATATGCATTTTATATTTCAAGATGATGTGACTACCAATCACATTCAAGGTAATACAGCACCACTCCAACAAGGCAAACCAAAGTTTGCACCAAAGAGACACAACACACGAGAATTTGTTGGTCCATCCAGTTCAAATAAACCTATTTCGAGAAACTGTTATAACTGTGGTGAACCAGGACATTTTTCGCCTGACTATTTGCAGCCACAAAAAATCGATTGGATTTATTCCTTTATGTTCGAATTGTAAAGAACCTAGCCACAAGTATCCGGATTATCCACACCCGTTGAAGCCATGTCCAAAGTACCAATATATTGCTACACTTGTTGCTACTGTAGATATGAAACTAAAATCTTTGGTTGACGCTGTTGTGCAGAAAGTTGATGTCATCGAAGCCAAACAATCAAATATTGCTGACCAATCTTGGCCAAGCAATGTTGAGAAGCTATTTAAAGTGACTACAAGAAGCAAAAGCTCTTTGAAACCTGACACAAAAGTATCTTTAAACAAGCGAAGAAAGTCCTCGAAAAAGAAATCTTCGAACAAAGCAATAACAAAAGAAAATCTTAAAGCTGATCCTAATTATGATCGCGATGCAGCTAAGTTATTTTCAAAGGATATTTCTACAGAAGCAGAAGAAATTATTAATTCCGAGCACATAGCTGCTACAGAGAAGAAAGTCACCTTTGCGGAAGGGGACATGGAAATCATGAAGACAAAACTTTCGAAGACCATTATTGATAAACCTATCTCAAAAGCTTGAAAAACAAAAAACTATGATATAGTAATTGTTAGATTTTTTATGCTCAGCCTTAAACAAACTATTCAAATAATGAGCAAACTGAAAACCAAAGGCCGACTACATATTTTCGGACCTTCACATTTTTCCTTTGAGATTTTTTTTGTCTTAAACATTTTTTAAGGCACCTTCGTCTTTTTTGCCTTTTTTTGCCTTTTTCGGACCTTCGCGAAAAATGTGAGACAGTGGCCAGAATGACTTAGAATCCATTTCAGGCCCAACTTCGTCTTTTTGCATTTTTTGCACCTTTGGAAAAAATGCGACACTGCGATAAAATTTCAATTTAAAGGCACTATCGAATTTTGCGCATTTCTCTGCCTTCGCTTTAAAGGCACCTTTGGGATTTTCGCACCTTCCGGATTTACATACCTTCAGTCTAAGGGCAACTTCGAGATTTACATGCCTTCAGTCTAAGGGCACCTTTGGGTTTTTTGAGTTTTTGCTACATTGGCAGACCGACGTCGCTAACTTATCATCAACCCTAAAACAGCTGGACAAACAAATATCCTAAGGGCGGTTACCAACCTTTGTACATATACAAAACTAGAGTAAATGGCAGCTAATGCTTATAAGATATATGTCTCTCGACACTTGTAAATATATATACTAGTTGAATCAAGCTATGTAAGTGTTTTGTTCTTTTTCAATCAGAGTTATCTATAGTCAGCATGATCCCAATCCCGCTCAGCAAGCTGAAGTTATTACTTCAAGCAATTGTACTCATTGTTGATATTAATCAAAGAGCAACTTTTGTCTCACTACTGTATTGTTCATTTGCGCACTTCTGTATGAATCATTCGTCTTGAATATTTCTGCTGCTAATTGTTGTATTTATGTTCCTCCACACCTACGCTCAAAGCTTCGAGCTTCAGCTGCCGGTCATCTCCACGTTTTATGACATGGTATCAGAGCAGGCATTTCAGTAATCTACATTTCTATTGCAGATTATCAGTCTTGTTTCTATCAAGACGTCTTTTTAGCAAACGCGCAGTCAAAGTATTCCGACAATCGTTGTTTCTACCAACGATCTCGTTCAACCAGAATGGATCCATCATCTAGTTCATCTCTCATTGACAAACTCGATGGAGATAACTACCATCTCTGAAAATTCAAGATGAAGGTTATACTTCTAGCCAAAGAACTATGGGACATCGTTGATGGCACAGACCTCAAACTAGAAGGAGATGTAGCCAGTATCACCAAGTGGAGACTGAGAGATGGCAAAGCATTTGCCATGATCACCCTCAACATCAAGGATACTCAGATCAGTCACATACGTGTTGTTTAGACTGCTAGGGATGCATGGGACATCCTAACAACTCTCTACGACATCAGAGATGTTACTTTCAAGCTTCATCTGAGGAAGAAATTTTTCACCCTCAGAATGTTTGACACAAATAGTATTTTGAGTCATCTCAACACCTTCAAAAATCTTATGGAGCAGATGACTACAACTGGCTCAGTCATAGAAGATTTTGATGCACTCATGACTCTATTATCGAGTCTACCTGAAGCATACGAAAATTGGATAATGGCAATTTCTACCCAAGAGCACCCCACTTTATCAAGAGTAATTTCGTTGTTCCTACAAGAGGAGATAAGAAGATCAGCATCCTCCTCAGGCTCAAGATCGGATCCTCAAGCTCTATAATCAAAAAATCAGAAGTTTAGATCCAAGAGATCTACAAAGTCAGGCTATACTGACAAGAAGAGCACCATGCAGTCTGGACCAAATTCTGGTTCAGAATCGAATTCAAGCTCTTCATCATTCTAACCAGTGCAAAAACTTTTTTGCAAATATTGTAAGAGGACTGGCCACAAAATCAAGGACTGCCGAACCTTGAAATACAACAATGAAAAGAAGAAGTAGTTCCAACAACAAGCACATAGTGTTACAACCAGTCACTCAAATCAGCAACAAGAAAAAGATGAAGCAGCTTTCATGACCAAAGTCGGAGAACAACATGATATCGATTCTTGGTATCTAGACACACCATCTCGACTGGTTCAAAGACTATAAGTCATTCACCCACTCTAGAGTTGTGCAACTTTCATGACCAAAGTCAGAGAACAACATGATATCGATTCCTGGAGATTCCGGAGCAACACAACACATGACTCACCAAAGTCGGAGAACAACATAACATCGATTTTTGGTAGATTCTGGAGCAACGCAACACATGACTCTCCATGCGAAAGCTGTATTATCAGCAAGCATGCTAGAAGTCCTTTCATTTCAAACTCAATTCATATAACCAAGGGCTTGCTTGACCTTGTACATAGCGACATTTGTGGCCTGATGTAGACTGCTTCCACAGGGGGAGCTCTCTATTTGGTAACCTTCATCAATGACTTCTCTCGAAGGACTGCTACCTACTTTATGAAGAATAAATCCGAAGCATTCAAGTTCTTCAAGCAGCTAAAGGCGTCTACAGAAAATCAAACCTAGAGAAAGATCAAGCACTACACACAGATGGATGGGGACAAAATATCTCCAAGGAATTCAAGGAGTTCTGCAAGTCCAATGAGATACATCGATAATATACAACCGGCTACTCATCTCAGTCCAATGGTGTAGCTGAACGGAAGAATCGGACACTCATCGAAATTGCCAAGAGCATGTTGGCCCATGTCTCTCTTCCAAAGAAATTTTGGGCATAAGCTATTACTACAGCTGCCTATTTGCAGAATAGATCCATCACCAAAGCCCTGAATGGCAAGAAACCTTATGAGGTGTGGACATAGTCAAAACCATCACTCAAAAATATTTGACTGTTTGGATGCATCGCCTTCGTTCAGATCCCTGAAGATCTAAGAAGAAAGCTGGATGATAAGAGTAGGAAAACGATTTTCATCAACTATTCCCTAGACCACAAGGCATACAAGCTCTACAATTTGGATACCGAGAAGGCATTCACCAGTAGAGATGTCATTTTCATGGACCAGTTCATCGACCACAAGTAAAAAACTGCTGATAAATCTGACCCAAGGATCGAACGACCAAATTCCGATCCAGAGATTCAACTACAGAATATCGACACTTACTCAAACAATGAGTCAGAATCTCAACGAGTCAACCCACATCAGAGGAGAGAAGTTCAACCCAAAAGGTTGAATAGGTCTAGACAGCCTCCATCCAGATTTATGGATGATCCGGCCTGCTAATTTGTGAGTGAACCAACCACCATTTTTGAGGCAATGTCTACTCCTGATGCTGACTAGTAGAAAGCAACGATGGATACCAAATTCGATTCTCTAATGGAGAATCAAACATGGACACTCACTAAGCTGCCAAAAGACCGAAACCCAATTCCATGCAAAGGCGAAGTATGAGGCTGAAGGAAAGCTAAATCGTTACAAGGCCAGACTAGTCGCCAAAGGTTTTTCTTAGATTCCAGATCTGGATTATTCAGAAACCTTCAACCCAGTTGTCAAACATGCTTCGATACGTCTACTCCTCTCCTTTGCAGTCGCGACAGATCTTGAAGTCCACCAGATGGATGTCCAGACCGCTTTCCTCAATGGAACCATCGAAGAGAAAATCTATATGACACAGCCAGAGGGATACGAACTCAATGACAAGCATCAGCACTTTGTATGCAAAATCCACAAGGCCCTCTACAGGCTAAAACAGTCACCCAGAGCTTGGTTCCAGAAGATCAACGCATTTATGATAGAGAATGGTTTTATTCCAAACTCAACAGATTCGAATGTCTACTTCAAGTCTATATCAGATTACTTCATCATTATCGCTCTCTATGTAGATGATACACTCTTATTCAGTAATAATCTAAATATTATGAAGAATACAAAATGCATGATGGCCCAGAAATACAAGATGACTGACATGGGTCCAGCCCACTATTGTCTCGGAGTCCAAATCAAATGAGATCAACCCAACAGACTGATCTTTATTAGTCAGTAACAATATCTCAACAACGTGCTGGAAAAGTATGGAATGGCCAACTACAAACCAAGTCACTTTTCACTCAACCCTAGACTAAAGCTATCAAAGGAATAGTCTCCTCAAACTGAGGCAGAAAAGGAGGAGATGAAGCATTGCCCATTTCAATCCATCATCGGCTCACTAGTGTATGCAATGATTTGCACGCGACCAGACCTTGCATATTTGATCAGTACACTTAGCCAGTTCCTATCAAATCTAGGCTTAACTCATTGGAAAGCACTAACAAAGGTCATTAAGTACATCCAAGCAATGAAAACTCTCAGCATCTGCTATGGAGGTAGCCACACTGCCAACATCCTTGAAGCCTACACAGATGCAGATTGGGCAAGAGATGTCGACACCAAAAAATCAGCTTCTGGATTTGTATTTTTATATAACCAAGGCCCAATCTCATGGAACAGTCGGATGCAGACCTCAGTTGCATTATCATCAATGGAATCCGAATACATAGCTGCCACAAATACAACCAAAGAGGTGATCTGGCTAAGGCAATTGCTTGTAAACATCAACCTTGCACAAACACTTCCTACAATAATCTATTGTGACAATCAAAGCACAATAGCGTTATCTCCCAGTCCAAGATTTCACTCTCGAAGCAAACATACGAAATCAGGTATCATTACCTTAGAGAGGCAAGAAAGTAGCATTGATTTTCTGAAGAACAAACTACATGGCAGCAGATTACTTCACAAAGGCTCTATTAAAGGAGCAATATCTCAGATATAACGATATGTTGAATCTGAAGATCAAAATTTTCAAAATCTACATTAAGGGGGAGTGTTAAATTTCTTATTCTCAGCGTTAAACAATTCATTCAAGTAATGAGCATCCTGAAAACCGAAGGCCGACTACATGTTTTCGGACCTTCACATTTTTCTTTTGAGATTTTTTGTGTCTCAAACGTTTTTTAAGGCACCTTTGCCTTTTTCGTCTTTTTTTGTCTTTTTTGCACCTTCGCAAAAAATGCGACACAATGGCCAAAATAACTTAAAATCCATCTCAGGCCCACCTTCGTCTTTTTTGCACCTTCGCAAAAAATGCGACACTGTGACCAAAATTCAATTTAAAGGCACTGTTGGATTTTTTGCATTTCTCTGCCTTCGCTTTAAAGGCACCTTTGGGATTTTTGCACCTTCGAGATCTACGTACCTTCAGTTTAAGGGCACCTTTGGGATTTACATGCCTTCAGTCTAAGGGCACCTTCGAGTTTTTTGAGTTTTTGCTACATTGGCAGACCGACGTCGCCAACTTATCATCAACCCTAAAACAGCTGGAAAAACAAATATCCTAAGGCCGGTTACCAACCTTTGTACATATACAGAACTGGAGTAAATGGCAGTTAAGACTTCGAGCTTCTGTTGTCGGTCATCTTCACGTTTGTTGACAGATCCTCTGCTCCAAAAAACCTGTTGTTTATTCATTTTTCTGATTCTTTCTACTTCTTTAGAACCATTTCTGCATGTTACCAGGCTTAAAGACATTCATTAGATGTCTTCTTGATTTAACAATGCCAACCCAGGCAAAAGGGACAGAGTGTCGTTTTTAGTATTTTCTTTATGACCTACCTGTCAGATGACAACTCAGGTCGGCGCTCTTGAACGCACTTACATTCTACATGGATGCAAGCCAAGAATGCTCATTCACAGATCAACATACAAACCAATGAACGTTCTACAGATTCTACAACTACCTACACTTAAAATGGACAGAAATCAGAGCCTACACTACATTAACATTGAGCTACCTTGCATAAATTGACAAAACAAGAAACAAGAAAATAATCTACAGCATGTTAGAAGTCCAAGAATCAAAAAACAACCAGCCTTTTGATTCTTGGACATCCCAAGAACATCAAGAACTGGATTGTACAGAGATATGCAAGAATCACACCACAGATCTAGCCTATTTAGTTTACTTGAATGCTGGCTCCTACATTAATCCACAAGAAAACAAGAAATCTAATCCACAACTAGGAAAGCAAGAAAACTAATTCACTCTAAATCCACAACCACACACAATATGAATGGAAGGGCTTTTCTATCCAACGGATCTAAGAACTCTTGTGCACTACTGGAGAGTCTTGTAAGCGCTACCCACTCCGAAACGCTATGCTCTCACCCTGGTTCCACACGCGAACAGTCCGCGACCTCCCTGTCTACGGTCACGCCTCCCCACACTCGTTTTTGTTTGATCTAACTCACCTATGGATCAATTTCAGCACAATCTGAGGCCTGGAGCAGGGTCGCCCTACTGATTCCAAGTCTGTAGAGTGTTCACTCAAGAAATTCCGTGGAGAAACGATGATTTTAGCTCAACTTGACAAAGTGGCTTTTTTCACTTTTTACCACAAATCTGCTAGGTTAACTGTCTAGAGACAAATCTCTGACATAAACCTCAGAATCTCTCCATGGCTGGTTGACAATGTGATTAGCTTCCTTCCTGTCCTTATGGCATCCAAAACGATGCACAAACAACGAAGAAATCACCAGTTATGTATTAAAATCGTAACCCCAAACCCGGTTTCAATTTTCAGCTGGCTTCAAAATTGTCAATTTTTCACCAAATTTCTCCCTGTCTGATGCTATGCACAGGCTAATAATCCCTCTGCTGAGCTTGGCAAGCCTCTATAAACTAGAAACCGTGCACCAGTGCTTCTCTTTCCGTCTTCAACCCGCCGTAAACCCCAAACTCTCAGAAGACAGTTCTCCTGAAGCTCTCTTCAACGGCGATGTTGTATTGTGTACACTCCCTGTACGGCTCTGATACCAACTTAGAATTTGTTTTGCACAGGAACACAGATCATGCTACACATTAACACAAACAGAAAACACTCTACACAGCAAGCTCACATAGCAATTGCATTTCTCAAAATGAAATTACACTGTACATATAGTTGTTCACTCAGGCAACCCATGCATGACCCAGGTTGTCGTTGGCGGGACGCGTGTCCCGTCGACTTGCCTCGTGGCGAGGCCAACTGATCTTTATCCACTGATAGGACCCACAGTACAGAAACGTAGTGATTCTACTTTAATTCTAACTGTGAGTTCATAGTTGAGTGCTTGAATTTACTTGGAGAGGATGTTTACTTGTTTTTGTTGAGAGGATTGATGGGTGAGAGTGATTTCATGGTGAGGGTTGGTTGGTTGGTTTTAGTCCATTGTTATACTAGTAGGCTTATATCTTGAATAACTAGGAAGCTTGGTGTGAGTGATGGGTTGCTGATTTTTTTAGCCATTGTATCTTTCTGGCCTGTTTTGTTTTCAGACTTTCGGTTCAGTTTTCTCGCAACTGAACCGTTAACATTTCAATCGCACTGTTCATATTTTAGAAACTTTAATTTTTGCTACAAGGTTCATGACTACTGTTTCCACGCAACGGCTACCTAATGGCACATTGACATAAGACTTACACTTTTCACAATCAATTTATCTTCATGATGCCATTTTTCTGTACGCTGTCTTCTTTCAGTTGGAATAGAGTGTGGTATGTAGCCATAAACAATTTTGGTTTGAAGAAGGATTTCTGAAGTACTTTCGTTGATTTTGAGTTTCAAGAATTGATCGTACTTTCTTAAAACGATAAAACATCATTGTTGGGTGTGTATTATGTTTGAGTCCATCGTTCCTAGGGTGATTGAATCGTACATTCACATTCCCTTAACCGCAATAATTAGTTTTAATATCAATACTGAAGCATTTGGCACTATCACGAGTACAAAAATTGGGTTGAGATTATAGCTAGGTTGTGGCTATATATGAGTGATTTACCTATTTGTTGTTGTTTTCAATGTATGAAACTGGAAAAAATTTGGGCCATGTGTTGTTAACGTCGCATTGGAGTACATGTGTTAAAGAAGAGTAAGAAAAGGATTTTTTCACAATTTGATGTTTTACTAAGTCGTTTGGCATATTTTTTGGTTAGTAGAATGACTATACAGAATCATCAAGTTGTAAAATGGTTTTTCAGGTTTTGTCAATTATGAAACGTATCAACTGAACCCGATCTCTGTGAAGCACCAGATCGGGCCGTCCACCATCCGCAGTTGAAATACACTGCCTTGGTTAAGCGTCACACTAGTCACACCTGCCATCAGTACTGTCTAGTGAAATACCTAGACCCAACGGTCGGCAAAAATACCACCGCTTATCAAACAAAGCAGTGTGTATAACTTGCACCCCACGAGCATATCATGGGCAATAACTCAGTTCAAGCCTATGTAAGATTTTTACTAACTGTAAGCCGAATTCAATGGGGAAAGAGACATTAGCAAGATCCTAATGCGAATTAGTGATCAGAAGTTTTACGGAACCGTAACCCTAGAAAGCTAGTGAATCATTGCACCAAAATTGACAGCACTCCCTCATTGCAACCGTATCTATGAGAGCCTGGAAAATCCTCATCGGTTGGGGAGCATGGGGCAATAGAGAAGGCCATAAGGGTTGGAAGTGGCAAATTTCCTATTGCTCACGTAGGGCCAAACCGCCATTAGAGGTGGGGCCCCTTGACCTTTTAGGATATTTTGGCTGGACCAACCTCCCGTCAAAAAAGGCCCTAACATGGAGAGCCTACCATTCACTGCTGATACAAATCTGAAGCTAATAGTTTAATGTGCATACCTGTGCAGACGCTTATAGCTTTATGGCTCGAAGTCGAACCTAACCAAACATGAAGATAGTAGTAATATTCGATGCTACAGAGAGCGCAAGTTCCATTTGTTAGTGCTAATATATAGTAGTATTCCCTTCTCAAGAGCAGTCATTCACAAGTATGATAACGAAACTAGTTATAGCATGAGGTATAGTAATCATAAATAGAATGTGCCAGCAATTGAGTTGTATGTGTTGATAAAAGTATGAAACAACCATAGCATCATTTCTGGAGTACGTACGTAACCCTTAGTTACTTAAGGAAAAACCACATATTCATGCTGTCCATTGATGGATATTAACATATAATGTAAACTGTAGTTATTACACCAAGATATCATCCATAACACTTGACTCCATTTCATTTGAAATAAGTCAATATTGTATTAACTAAACAGCTTTTAAGTGCTATCTCCTTGGGGAATGACATAAATACTACACATATCTAGCAAATCTAGATTGGTATAGAACGACATGGAGTAAATGGAAGTTTGACGTTTTTCAAACCCTTGGAAGCTAAAAGGCACTTGAACTGTACCTATAAGTATAGTGTACAAAATAGAGTGATAGCTATGGAGAATGTGCTCATTGAATCTTTGAAGTTTTGTCCCTATAAGAGAGGCCGTAGTTAGGAATACAGAGCAAGAAGGATTTCACATTTTGAAGATGCTTTGTTGAAAGATTATTGAGGTTGTATGGATTATCAAGTAATATTATCACGTGATAGAGATCCTATATTCATAGGTCACTTCTGATCTACAATTTTCCATAAAGTTGAGATCTCTCTTAGTTTTCAATCGATTTTTCATTTTGATTTGAATGGATAAACTAAAAGAACTAATAAAACTATGGAGGATATGTTGCGGATGTTTATGTCTCACATGCAATTTGATTCAGAAGATTACAATCTTTTAATAGAATTTTATTACAATGGTAGAAAAGATTTTGGTACAAGTTACATAGTATCATGAAAGTTGCAATTAGCTTGTGAGATTATTTGTAGTGCTCAAGATAGGGCTAAACATCATGCTAATATTTAGAGTTTTTTCAGAGATTTTACATTTGTTGAATGGATATGTCTTAGAATTTCAAAAGATTCTAGGACTATGCGTACATGGAAGCATTACAAATTGTCTACCAAATTGTGGACTATTTTGGATTATAAAAAAAATTTGTTCTTTAGCTTACCATCTTAATCTTCAAGATAACTACACTGCTCACCAAGTGTTTGTGTAAGCCAGTTAAAATTAATTTTACATAAAGATAATACACTTGGATTTGATAAATATCTATCCTAATTGGAAGATCTATTGCTTAATATATTTTTGGAACTTGAGAACGTACTTAGAATTAGAGATAAACAATTGAGAAATCATTCTACTTCTAAGTGTTTAAATGGAGAGGTCAAATTGAGAATGATGATTCTTTGAAAAGAATTGAAAGCATAAAGGAATACTTTCATAATTTTCATGTCTGTTTAAGGGGAGAAGAATGTTATGTCCATGTCCAATACTAAGGATTTGGAATAATCCTTGACATGGATATTCGACAATCAGTATTCAAGTTTATTAGTTATTCCTCGACATTTCATTCAAGGCCACTTATGTATTTATTAACCTTGAGAGGGCCCAAGCACTCCAATTATGACATGTGAAGTAGTGCATGGTATTTGATAATTATATGCATGCTGAGGAGTACCAATAGTAACTTCAATTGAGTGTAGCAATGTATAACGGTTTGCATGGCATATGCATAGATGTCTTGACAACCATAAGTACCTTACAAGAACTTGCCCTACTACACTTCTAGATTCCAATTTGTGGTTACTAAAATCTTCTCCTCTCCTACTTTCATTCACCATGCCTCGAGGGTGAAGCTATTGTGGGTTAATCTTTGGCTTCTAGTTGGTTGGGTGGTTTTGATCCATAGTCTATCTTTTTGGTGTTTTGAAGCATGATCTTCAGGAGGTGATCATAAATGAAAGTGATAGAGTCTAATGCACCACAAATTGAAGGCATTTGCATAGGACCATATAAGTCACAATGAATGAGATCAAGAATGTCTTGAGGGCCTTCTCCCATAGGAGGGCGTCATGCTCTTGGTCAAGGCCCCAACATGGGAGAAAGGCTCAAGGTTGCATGATTCCCAATGTAATTTTTTTTCTTAATGATGATTTTCATCAAGAAGTGTCTAGAAAACTAGACCTACACCTAGAATTTTCATGTGGACACCCAACTATCAAAATGGAAGTTCCATATGTTTTGTAGTAGCTAGTCATTGGCTATCCATATGAAAACCATAAGGTGTGTCCATGTGAGTTAGATATAAAGAAGTAATTTTGGGCAAACACATGTAGATCATGCTATTTACAATGCATACAAAAGATAGATAAGGAATGACTCCATTGGACATTGGTACATAGATCATGTTGTGGGTCCATATATATTTGTTGGGGATTTATGTCATAAAAGATTAGCTAGGTGTCCATCTCTTGGTGAGAGTTTTGGTAGTTCCTTAGGCTTGATGGTTTAATCTTATCTAATCATAAATACTGAGATACATGGCCTGCAATATGAGCTATATACCAAAGTCCAGGCCAACTATTTTCTTATCTAGATTTTGCATTAAATAGCATGATCTACATGTGCTTACCAAAAATCAAGACTTTCTACCTAACTCTCACCTTGCACCAAACCTTAATAAATAGTTTTCATATGGATGACCATTGACTAGTTGCCACAATGCTTATAGAATTTCATTTTTGGAAGCTAGTCATTGGGTGCGCAAATTATAAATCTACTGGTAGGTCTGGTTGAAACTTCTAAATAAACGAAGAAAAAATATCACACTTGGGCATCATGCAAGGGAAGGCATGAGTCGTAGGCCTTTCCTTGTAAGTTAATTGTTAAGATTACCATGAATAACAAATGAGTGAAGGAATTGTTCCTCCTTGCTAATTCCTTTGGCATATATAGTAGATTTTGAGGCATCCACTCAAAAACATCAATTGTTCAAGTGCATAGACTTTTCTCAAAGGTACATGCAAATTGTTGAAAGGCTTAGATCTTTCTTTTAATGCAATATGCAATTTTCTTGATGCCTTCACCAATGAAGTGGGGTATTGCGAATTAATTGTATTGTATATTTACCTTTATATGTTCTTTTTTATTGCAATCCAAGTTTTCTAGTCTTCAATAATTTAATGCTTTTTGAGCTTACACCTACAGGACAAAGCTTCTAGTGATTAAAACATCACTTAATTTAAAGTCATTAAACTTGATAGGATGGTTCAAATTTGGACTGTCAAATGAGGTGTGCAAGATATTTTAAACTAAAAGCCTTTCAAAACATATAACATGACAAATTCACAAGGATTAAAAATCTTGGGTTACACATGAAGTGTGTGACCTATTTATTCAACTTACTAGCCAATAAAGATTCCAAACCTTCATGTGACATTTGGACAAATAGAAAATTGCTATAATTCGTATGAAAAGAAATTTAAGAGCCTAAAATCACCTCAAGAGTTTGCTTTTGCCTTGTTTAAGAAAAAAATCTCTTAAGTGAGAGGCAAGAAAGCACTTTTTACAAGCATAGGATGCATGATAGCTGCTCTCATGATTTTTGTTCAATGTCATGGAGACAACTATCATGATTTGTGTTCATTGTCATGGAGACTTTTTCCACAGCAATCACCTTCAATCTTAACCGAGTAACTGCTGATTTTCAAAAAAGAGATGATCCTATAGCAAGGGCCCGAATTCCAGCTAGAGACTACTGCATGAATCATATTGTGGGCCCATATAATTTTGGGTTTTGATTATCATGTAGCTGCTAGCACAAGGAAGTGATGAGATTAGCTCTCCACGTCATGGATCATACAGCACTACTTACTCACATACTTAACGTCACAAGAAAGCATGTTGTTGCCTGCCTCCTTATTTAGTTTATTTTATGGCAGCAGCCCATTGTGACGAGTCTCCTATAGGACCCAGTCCTCCTTTCTAAGTTCAAATCTAGTCTTTCAATTCCACTGCCAAAATTAGTTGCCTTATTTCCTGTCTGTCTCTTGTTTATGTATGTATGTGTGTGTGTGTGTGTGTGTGTGTGTGTTTTGTGTGTCTCGATCTCTATCGTGCTTGCACACAGACAGCCATAACTCTTTGTTTGTGTGTGTGTGTGTATACAGACAGCCAAAAATTTATGGGAAGGTAGTAGCAAGTAGCAAGAGGTGGTTGCTGCACTTGCTAGCTTCGATTTCGATCCAAAATAAATGGTAGGAGAAACGTAAGATTCAGAGTACTAGCAGCTCTGGGCCCATCCTTGGACTGTTGCATAGCTGGACACTCCCTAGTGCCCTCCAGCGTGGAGGCTGAACCTTTCTGGAGCTCGCTTAGTACATACAGTGTCTTATCAGCTTCTATAAGATGGGAGACTAATTGTGACATTAGCTTCATACATTTTGAAGGCAATTCAAATCAGTAGAAGAAGAGGAAGCTGGTGTAAGCTGTGTTTTGATCTGGATCTGTATTGGGAGCTTTGTTGTGGATTGTGTTTGAGGGTGCATATGGCCGGACTAGCACTTGCGACTTGGAAAGAGGCACCTTTGCCCCTTTCTTCCCTCAACCACATCTCTAGGAACTGCGCTAACATCCAGGAATCTTTAGATTTTTACGTTAATTTGCTTGGCTTCGTGCCTATCAAAAGACCCGGATTCTTAAATTTTGACGGAGCTTGGTAAGATGTATAAAGGGCGATCCAGTTTCAGTTCGATTCGTTTCAAGGTGACCCACAACGTCTTACTGTCTTTTTTGTTACAAATGTTTCTGAATATTGCAGGCTTTTCAACTACGGGATAGGCATTCATTTGCTACAAGAGGAGGTACCTGCAGATCGTCATTCCTTACACGCAACAGATGTTATCAACCCAAGAAACGACCATATTTCATTCCAGGTTCAGCGACGTCTTCTTAGATCTGCAAATTCCAATTCGTATCTACCTCAGTATCTATTTTATTCATATGTAATGTCTTAAAGATCCATGTGGAAGCTGTCTTTCTTGCTAACCAAATTCATGGTTTGATGCTCAAGCAGTGCGACGATATTGAGGTTGTGGGCAAAAGATTGAGCGAAGCGGGCATCAAGTACGTCAGGCGAGTGGTGGAGGAGGGAGGGATTGAAGTGGAGCAGCTGTTTTTCCACGACCCAGATGGATTTATGATCGAGGTGTGCACTTGCGAGAAGCTACCACTGGAGCCAATCGCCGGCAGCTCATGCTACCGAGAGTTCTGCCAGCGACAGCTTCCATCGGCCTGCCATCTCGTGCCATATCCCGCAACCAACCATACCTACTAGCTTTCTTTCAAGTTTGCAATCTTTCATAATATATATATAGCGAGTTCCCATTACATCCCTGCATTGGGCAAAAGGGGCAACCCTTTTGGATTTTCTCATAGCATGACAACCATTTCCAAGTAGCTATTGAAAATCACAAAATCGCAGGAGCAGCCGGGAGCTGCTGTTGTTGTAGCAGCACGACAATATGTATACCAGAATTTGTTCAGGACAACAGTTCAAAGTTGACCTTCGAATTCACGCAGAACATGAGTTTGTGTTAGTATCTGCTTTGATATTTGATGTGTCAGTCAGTCAGGTCTTACGCTGAAGTTTGTGTCCTGCTATCAATGCTACTTCTCTAAGTGATGCTGTAGGTTGGAGTACTTTCATTTGTTGTTCTATATGATCGTGATCTGCTCCTGCCTCTTTATTGAATACCATAAGTTGCATCAACGTCCATTTCACAGTCTGAAACAGAAATCTAGTTGTTGCTTCTGATTTGCAAGCTGCAAATGAGTTCTTAGTGATTCCCTTGGGCACTACTTTCTTCAATATGAGCTGATATAAGTCTGGTGATGATCATTGATTCGTATGTGCTTTTTTGAGTGCTAAAATAATGGTTTATGGACAGCAGAAAAGCAAATCACACTCGGATGTGGAAACCTCCATTCGTGTAGATCAAAATACACCCGTGATTATCATTGCACATATCCATTTCATCAGATAAAAATACACCCTTGATTATCATTGCACATATCCATTTCATCAGTGGGCACTCCTAGTTCCCCACAAAAGTTATCAATCCACAAATACTCCTTGGCTCCATGACACAATCCCATTAATTCTGCCTGTGTGGATGAGAGGGTCACTGACTTTTGCTTGGAGTTGGCCCAGCTAACTACTCCATTAATCACCATGAACACAAAACCACTAGTGGACTTTCTGTCACCTGTATCCCCTACCCAGTTTGAGTCCACAAATCCAACAATCCCATTCCAGGGTCCCTCATAGTGCAGTCCATGTTTTATAATTCCTTTAAGGTATCTCACCACCCTCTTGGCCGCTTGCCAATGTTCAATCCCTGGATTGGCCGACTTAGTTTTCCTACAGCCTTGGATATGTCCAGTCTTGTGCCCACCATGGTATACATCAATGATCCTACAAGATTCCTATATCGATTCTCATTCATCGTTTGATTTGGGTGACATGCTCATAATTAGCTTGATTACAGGCTTGAGAGGAGTGCCTATTGGAGTTGAGCCCTCCATACCCTACTTTTTGAGCATATCCATGATGCATTTTTCTTGAGTCAAATTCATGCTCCTCTTTGATCTGTTTCTACTCACATGTATCCTTAGGTAGTAATGCAAGTCACCCACGTCCTTCATTTCGAACTCTGATTCCAATTCATTTTTGCATCATTTCAGGACTTTCACGTTGTCCCCAATTAGTATGTTGTCGTCCACATAGATGGCCATGTAATATGAATTTTTTTACCTTTGAAAGAAAACACTATTGTCTATTTTGCATCTGTCAAATCTCCTGTTTTTGAGAAAAGCATGAAGTCATGTGACCAATCAAAAGTGAAAGATCCATGAATTTGGTCCAATCATAATCAAGGGTCCTTATGTCACTAGACCAATCAAAGTTAGAGGAGCTATGTAAGAGATCCAATCTCGCATGTGTGGAGCATGTTCCCATGTGTGGAGGATAGCAATAATATTCTTAGATCATTTATGAAGAGTTTGATTAGTCAATAGGCCTTAATCTTGAGTTTGGGGGGTACTTTGACTTTTCTACCCCATGCACACATGTTAGTAGGTGATTAGGCCAATTTTGGTGTGTGATGTAGCTCGAGGTAGGTTAGGCTTCTTACACATGGCATGATAGTAGAGGGCTAGTGACACTTTTCTATACGTTGTCATGAAGTCATGTGACCAATCAAAAGTTAAAGATCCATGAAATTGGTCCAATCATAATCATGGATCCTTATGTCACTAGACCAATCAAAGTTAGAGGAGCTATGTAAGATATCCAATCATTGTACTTGCTTTCTACTCCTCCTGGATCTCGAATCACTATATAGAAGAGCTCACTCTTTGTACAAGAAAAATTGAAAGTTAATGCAATTTTGGTTCACATACATTTTTGGTCTATTCTCTCTCTACCCGAGTATGAGTATATTTTCTCTCTCAACCTGAGAGCATCATGCTTGGTTTTGTCTCTCATAGTGAATTTGACTTTGTTTTTTCATGTGAATGTGAAAAAGTAGCCTCTCTTCGGATGATCATAACTTTTGTTGTAGATGAGCTCTTGCCTTGATTCAAAGCTTCTTATATAGCCCTTGTAAATTTGATTTGAATTATCATAGATGCATCTTGTGCATGGAGGTTGTTTTAGATATCTGCATGGTCCTCAATCTTTTTTTTTCTTAAAACAATAGTTGTACCAAATATCATCAATTTGAATACTTGACGAGCACCCATTTTATGAACAAGGGCTTATGGTAGGATTGGTGGATTTAAATTCTATATCTGATGAGTGAATTGTGTTCACTATCAATAACATATTTTAGCTAATCAACATTTTCTTTTGAGATTGCAACCGTTACTTGAACAGTTTGAGATTTATCCACTTTTGTCAAAAAATCTTAATAAGTGTAGCATTATATGACAACATATAGGAAAGTGTCACTAGCCCTCTACTATCATGCCATGTGTAAGAAGCCTAACCTACCTCGAGTTACATCACACACCAAAATTGGCCTAATCACCTACTAACATGTGTGCATGGGGTAGAAAAGTCAAAGTACCCCCCAAACTCAAGATTAAGGCCTATTAACTAATCAAACTCTTCATAAATGATTAAAAAGATTATGGCTACCCTCCACACGTGGGAACATGCTCCACACATGTGAGATTTCACTATGTACATGATATTGCAAAAGATCAAGCTAGAGTTTGCCAAATTTTCACAACTATGTGATTATCTCGTGTTTAAATGTAGGGGCCTGAGTTCCAAGGTCCTGTGAACTAGTTGGGGACCATATATTCCTTTGGGATCTCGATAGTTGTGCACTATTTGGTGGGGGGAGAATTCTTGGCTTAAGAGGGATATTCCACCATGTTCAAGAGATTAAGCCTCACCCTAGATTCCAAGGGCCTAGCTTTTAAATTGTGCCATTTTGTTCGTGAAAGATTAGCAAGGTAATGTAAGATGTTGTCATTTGTAAACTCTTGTCCTAAGCATCTAGTCACTAACCCTAGTAATGGATCTTCAAGTGGCCATTGGACTTGTATCATATAAATAAAAAGCCCTAGAATGTTGTCATCAAATTCACTGCCCACATTTTGATTTATGTTACTCAAAAGTTCATCTTCATCGATAGTGTCCAATTGCAGGTATGAATCTTTACTTGAATGATCTATAGTTGAGTTCAAATAATCAGTAGTATATTGAAATTTACCATATGGATGTTTACATAGTCTGTTGGAATGATTCCATTCAAGAAGATATCTAGATGTATCAACCTAAAGGCTTTGTCTTGGAGGGCAAATAACATCAAGCTTGTAAGTTGCATAAAGGCTCTCTATGGGTGCATTATCACTACTATATAGATCTTGATATGTGTTTCTTAATCAAAGCTAACCTTTATTGTTATCAGATACTCTTTCAATCTTTCACATTTCATTTCACTAGTAGTGCTTATCAAAATTTGATTGTTGCACATTTTGTACTTTGGGCCTCAACCTGATTTTGCCTTTTTGGACATCTTGTTTTCTCACACTATTAACATGTTTTAATTAGGGCATATACCATATTAAGCATTCATACTTTATTGTATACTTGTACACTTGTAAAATACCATATTGATTCCATGTCATTTTATTGTTAATCTATATATATATATATATATATATATATATATGTACGTATGTATGTATGTATGTATATACATATAAAATACATATATAAAAGGAGATCAATGTTGATTCAATTTGATAAGCAAAAAATATGTAGTGAGCATATATGCAATTGTTGCGATCACGTTTAATTAGTGGTGTGGGGCTAAGCAGATTAAGGTCTTGACAAACAAAAAATGAGAGCTCAAAAATCTACTAGGTTAAACATTTTAAAATTGATTTCCCACCCTTTTCCAATGAGTGAAGCTGACTCCATGTTGCATTTCATGGTCAATCATTTCTACTAACGTAGCCATCGTGGTAATTGGTGGGATACCCAATGCATGACCAATGAGGACTCATGGAAACATTAGCCTTAGTTTAACAAGGGCTTGTCTTGCAAGAATGTCGTCTAGCCGCTACCACATCTTGACGAGAAGACTTACTATTATATCATATTCTTGACAACCATTATGTACTCCTTAACATCTGAATACAAGAAGTGGTTATTACAATATTTGAAAAATGTCGCAGTGTGTCTTGCACGTTCGGATGGGCTATCTATTTAACGAAGTCAGAATTTGAAGAGTACATAATTTTACCTGTGTCTCAGCCGAGATCAAGTCAATGTTGGTTCTACCTTCATAAGGCCAACTGTATCAGCAAAATCATAGAGAATGTTAAGAAATCAGCTTTTCCCATAGCTTGATTTGAACTAATTTTTAACAACTGACTGCTCTTGGATCATCATATCATGTAGTAGGCTGAATATGTTGGCGATGTCAGTGTGGGATATAGCGTACAGTCTTGAGAATTGAAATCAATATCGCAAATCTCACAAATTTTAAAGACTTTCAGATCCAGTAGGGGCAAGTATGCTAGATCCGAATCCCATTTGAATAACGCTCTGCAGCTCACCGTCCCATAATCCAGGTGTCTGAACAGAAATGCAGATAATATTGTGAGTCCAGGTGTCTGAACAGAAATGTAGAGAGTAAGGATTACAAGTTGCTGTTGGGTTTAGTTTTCAAAAGAAAAGTGAATACAGTTTCGGAAAGAGCGGTTGCAACCTAGAAAAGTTTAAAGCAAAACTGTTCCACAATATGCAAGTGCATCTCTTCTTTTTGAAAGATGGCATGCTAAATCAGAAATTATCATATACCAATTCCGCATTCACTTACCTGGGAGATACTGTCCCCAAAAGTACTAAGCATTGGAGCATTGGCCATTCTTGTCAATCTGGTATCCAGTCCACTATCAGCAGATAGAAAGTCAAATCCAACTATGCTGCCTATTTGCCGTCTATTTTGTTGCACGTTGTTAAGCATACCCAAGTTGGGTATCAGTTCCGTTGCTAAACCTGATGAATGTGTAGGGAGATGCGCTTGTAAAATCTGCAGAGAAAAAATAAGGGTTGCTATCATGTACGAACACCTTAGCAAGCCGAATTGCACATCTTCTAAGCGAGAGCGATTTATGGTTTCCTTAACACTGTAAACTAATTTCACTTAGGACATGTTCAGACTTCAGAAATAAGTAACGTCAAAGTATAAACTGAAATATTGTACCTCCTTATCAAAGATATTATCCAAACTGAGGTCCCATCTTGGATTCACGGTTGCCAATTTCATTGAAAGAAACTGTCGACAAGATATACTGTAAGTATACTGAGATTGACTGTCTATTGAACACAAATTACATTTTCCCACGGAGGGGTGAGATGATTTACCTCAACCTGCCGCTGAAGCGATTGGACATAATTTATTATCTCATCAAGCATCAATGCCTTCCCAGTAACCTGACAATCAAAACGTGTAATCATGAAACGTCTAACAGGTATCTATATGAAAGATTCTCAAAATGCTTTCACTACAATGCATCCTTTGCAGTCTAGATAGCTTGAGAGTAGTCCGCACCTTGCTGCATCCCGGGACAAGATCTTGTAAAAACCTCATGCGTTCGCTTATTTTTTCTCTCCGAACCTGTTCAAACATTGTAATCATCTCAGATATATGAACAACAATGACAATGCTAAGCAGCAATGCTTGACATGAAAAGCATAAATCGAAGACCAGAGACTGAATAAGACAGATTTCTACCCTTTCGGCAAGGCTGTGGCTGTCTGTGGCTTGCCCCCTTCGTGCTCTAACATGAATATAGTCCAGCTTGGGGGGATCTGCAGGAGGTTTAGAGACGTCTTTGGCAGACTTAGAGCCCGAATCTTTTACATGTTCAGTAGCAGTCCGTTCCACCTTAAGCCTAGCTTCATCGTTTTCCTTTCGATTTTCAGGAAATTTCTGCTCCTTGGTGCTCGTTATAGCATCGGTTGCTGACTTCTGAGATATAAAGCCGATAACAATAACCTTAAACCAACTAATAACACCATTATACAATCAACACATCTTCTTATTGAATACCAGATGAATAGAAACGATCAAGGACCCTTCCTATTTTACGACGCTAAAGACGACGATCGATAACTCGTGAAATTACTGTTAGACCTTCAGAAAAGTGAGATATGAATCATACATTAGATACCGTTCTCACTTTTCCGTTAGGAACAGACATTACATGATATTCATCCTTAGTTTTTTCCTCGGAAATGGACTTTCGCTTCTTTCTTAACCTTGCTCCATAGTCATCAGGGAAACGCAGTTCCTCTGCATTTTTGCCGGAGTTGGAAGAATGCTCAGCGCCGATACTCAAAGGAGTTTCCCCGAACTGATTACGGAGCTCCATTGCCCTTCGTTCACCTTGAATAGATGTTGACGGACAAATAGAGAATTTAGACCTTTCAATTGCCGTGTGTTCTGATTCAGAGTATAACGCTTGATCGTTGTTCATCTCTGCATGACTTGTGGCGTCGCATGTTTGAGTATCCTTTGTTCTTTTTGCGGTAGCGCTCGATACTGGAGGTGTCCGCATTGCGAAGGTATTTAAATTAAGTAAGCTGGAGGTCTTAGAGACTCTGTTTGCAAATGTTTGAGATCCTTCAGGTCTAAGATAACCCTTTTCTCCCGCAGAACAGGCAAAAGGTTGCCCCAGGTAAGAGTAACTGCCATTTCCTATTGGCAAACATCTTGCAGTGCGCTCGGCAAATCCAGGATCTGAAGTACATTGTGCCAATTTGAAACCGTGAGATGTACTGAGAGCCATTCCATCATATCCTTTAACAGGATCCAAGCTCAAGCCTCTGTTGCTTGAAGCGTCCACTACCTTCCAGCCATTTGCAGATTTGAAACTCGGTGAGTGCATATCTACAGTATGACTGGAAGCAAAAGAGGTGTCATTGTTGCCAGCATTTATTCCTAGCCTTCCAATAAGCTCTCTTAAAATTGCTCCTTCAAATATAGCATGGCTACCACTTTGCATTTGAAGCAGCGAAGCTAATGAAGACGAATAACGTACATCCGGATCCGAATTTTCTTGGCATTCTCGACTATCCATTGTGTCGCAAAGGTACTCAGATGAGGAGCTCCCTACATCACCAGAAGTTTGAGGTGTTTGCAAAGGTGAGATTGTTTGCTCCACGAAACTCTTGGGATGGCTGAGAGTTCTTATACAGTGTTCTGCAGGAGCTAGATGCATGCCAGAACAAGTTTCTCCCGTCTGCCACTCAGGAGGAGGCTGGACAAAATAATGCCTAGGAGACATATTCATTTGCGAGCTGCCAAAGCCTACAAAAGTTTGAATTGAATTTTTTTGCAAGATGCTGCTAAACTCAAAGCGCGCAAAGCAGAGTATCGCAACCCTGAATTAAGTTGAACACTGGCAAACAGCTGGAATAGGAAAGAGATTCGTTGATACAGAGAGCTACATGTTCCTGCTTATTACACACAATTTTATCTTCTCGACATAACTGCATCTACATTTTTAGTACGTATGAATGGAAGCAAGAATTAAGACTCGCATTGAAGATCTAGCTACTACTGCGTTTTAAATATTTTTCAGGACAATTTTTCCACCATTGCCAGTCATAATTCTCTTCAAGTATCGGCTCGTCGACAAACATAAATGCGTCATATTATCAGGCAGAATTCTCAAGGTCATATGCAAAACTTTCAGTGGCATCAGTAAAAGCGGTATCAGCAAAAACCCACCTGGAAACAGATAAGCAGTTCTTGACAGAGCGCGTCTATGGACGCCTACGAATACACAAAATTGAAAGAAATGTGAACATAATGCTCGGAATAAATACAGAGCTCTGCTGCAATAGCGAAGAGCCCAATGCTAGCTAAAAGGTCTTCTTCACAAGCGCACCTCCATGGCACAGACTCCAGACTCCAGAGGAGAGAGGAGGAAGAGAGTAGGAGGAGAGGCTCGAGCTCGAGAGCAGCTCGAGAGCATTATATAACAAAGGAACCAATGACTGTACTGCTCTATTGCGAAAGTTGGAGAATTTTTGGCCTTGCCTTGCAAAGGCAATTCTAGGTGTTCATGTTGGTCAATAAAGATTGCCTGCGCACCTGGATGCACGCAGCTGTCAAGATCGCACGCAACATTTGTAGCCCTGCTGCGAGGGCAATGGTGAGATAATTGACCATATTAAAGTTTTTTTCTCTATCAGAGTTTCCATCCACATGTCTCTGATTGTCACTATGAAAGTATTTATAGAGCAGGGAGTATTTATCTGAATAGCTTCATTTGAATAAAGCCACGAGTTTAAATAACAAAAACAAAAAACCGACTCTTCTTACTCAATGT
Source organism: Diphasiastrum complanatum (assembly GCA_029204225.1). NCBI lineage: Eukaryota > Viridiplantae > Streptophyta > Lycopodiopsida > Lycopodiales > Lycopodiaceae > Diphasiastrum > Diphasiastrum complanatum. The sequence goes on from MU831692.1 coordinate 110,799, forward strand.
GCTAGCTAACAAAGTTGAGTCTTTTTCTATTGGAAGTACTTAGGTTAGATAGATGAATGTGTAGTATACAAATGCTAGAGGTATTAGATTAGATAAATGAATGTGTAGTATAAAGAAGCTATTGTTGACATGCTCTTCGCTTTCCTATTCCTTTTCTAAATCCTTAGTATTTGAATACAACATCGGGGATGCATGTGCAGTTTGTTGGCATGCCCACTTGTGACTTGGGTTATGAATGCGATTGAGGTAGCATGAATGACCTCCTATAAGTCAATTTTGCCACGCATGCGATCCTACAAAACATCTTGAATGATTTTTGCTGCCAAATCGTATCTCATTTATTGATTGCGGCAATCTCATATTTCTCTTTGTTCAACAAGGATTTCCTATGGAAATTCTTTGAAATATTCATTGATTACCTATGTGTTGAAAAAAATGTTTATACAATGTGACTATTTGGCATATCTCTAAACTCTAAACCCGGCCAAATGCCAACTTCTAGTCATGCATGGCATAATGCTAGGCCATATTGTCTCAAGGCATGGTATAGCTAATAATATAGACAAGATCCTCATAATACTTGCATTGCTTGAACCTAAAACAGTTCGCGAAGTCTATATTTTTATGGGCCATTGCAACTATTATTAGAGGTTTTGTCTTGAATTTCACTCAAGAGAACCTTAGTAACCACCCCAGTCCTACCTCCCTCGATCTGGACCATAGAATTTCACGTCCATACCGATGCTTCCAAGTATGCCATAGGGAGTAAGGCTAACATAGTCGAGGGAATTTAAAAAAGGATTATCCTATCTATGTTTCCAGTAGGCAATTGATCCCCGCAGAGATGAACTATATCACCATTGAGCGAGAAGCACTAGCAATGATATACAACGTGAAGAAATTATGCCATTATCTCTTGGCCAATTCCTTTGTCTTCTTTGTTGATCACCAAGCCTTATTGTATCTAGTAAATAGACCATGCACCACAGGACAATAGATCACTAGCTGGTTGTTGCTTCTCCAAGAGTTCAATTTTAAAATTGTAGTTCACACAAGCAAGCAACACTATATAGCCGATCACCTCTCACGGATACAAAATGTACGTGAGAGTAAAGGGGATGACATACTCTCTAATGTCGTATTATTCCACGTTGACGTCGTCCCAGAGTGGGCAGCCGACAATGTTGGATATATTATGTTAGATGGTTCTCCCCTAGAGATGACTAAAGAGGAACGACATAGGTTATTCATAAAATCTGCTCCCTATATGTTGATAGCAGAATAAATGTATCGTAAATGTAACAATGGAATTATATGATGATGCAACCTATCTCACGAAGTGCCCCAGGTAATGAGTATCGCCCACGAAGGAATAGGCGAAGGGCACTTTGCTATTGAAGCTACAAACAAAAAACTGTTACAACATGGGCTATGGTGGCCCACAATGTTCAATTGTTGATCAAGCAGATTTATGAGGTTGATCCTTCCATGAAGATAGAAGAACTGAGATTGTACACAAATCAGATATAAACTATTTCTGAAAATATGAATGTATTAGGTTCTTTAATCCTAAGACTCTAGTAAATCCAAAACCATGCTTTGATACCACTATGTTGGTGTGGATTTAGAATGAACGATCGGGCCACAACATTCGAGAACGGAATGATAGAGCAGTTCTGATAGGTGATGTTAATGAGTATCAGCACAGGTGTCGTAAACAACCGTAAAGAGAGAGTGTGAAATGATTAGGCGTCCGAGATAGCCATGCAATTATCTGATATCGATATTCAGAACATAAAGAAATGTGAAACAATTAGGCGTCTGTGATAGCCATACATTTCTTCATTTATGGAGTACTTGATAGTAGAGGAGAAAGAGTGAGAGACATTCAAGCATTTAACATGAATACAACTGATAGGAAAAATAGCGATTCTGTATAATGAGTGTTGTAGTAACAACGATCAGATCACAAAACAATAGCGCTAAGCGTGTGATCCTAGTTAATGATTACTATCCTTCAAAATACTCTTTACTCTTTCTATAATCTCTAACTTTGAGGAGTCAGATACTGTGAAGACCAGTTTTGGTCGTTCTATCTCTATTGTGGATACTGATTGCTTTATAATCATTCATTTGATGATGATTGTCTTTGATCGCTCATTTGCTTATATAGCTATTAGATGATCTTATGTTATTCTAATTATAGAGTTAAAAGATCATTAATAGTTCTAGAGTAGATCCGTAGATCGATTATTGACAGAGCGGGAAGACGTAGACAACCGCAATCTCCTTCGTATGTGACCACAGGGGCGTGATATTGCGGTGAGGTCGCAACCATATATTGACTGCAAGCATTGACTTGCGGTGTCTTGGTGGTGCCTCGGCGTAAGCTGCAGTTCGTCCACTTCGCATGTTGACCGCAAGGGATAACTTGTGATATCTTTCGGTCCTCTTGCGGTTTCGCATTGGAACGTAGGCTAGACACTTGCAGTGCCTTGGCGGTTCCTTGCGATGTCTTGTCTGTTGAAGTTTTGCATGTGAAACTGCAGACTGTGGCAAAAGTAGACTGCCTTGAGAGAGTGATTTCCTTGAGTGAAGAGGTATCTTGTTACGATGTGGAAGAGAATGTCTTCATGTACAAATAATGTTGTGAAAAGTCTTGATATTATTTCTTCATGTACAAATAATGTTGTGAAAAGTGTTGAATTTCACACGTGTGGACTGTCCACTACATGTACTTGTGATCTCCTAAGGGTGTAGATGCACCAAGATCAAGACTAGATTGAGATTTAAGATCAATCTTGAATCCTATGGCAAAAACACACTACTACATGCATTCAATCACTTCCAACTCTCACTCACACGTGTGGGAAGTATTCAAAAAATAATCTAAGTAAAAACAAGCTGCTCTCCTCGGGTAGAGAGAGAAAATGCATCATGAGCTCTCGGGTAGAGAGAGAAAGCTAGAAATCCAATAACTCACAAAATCCATAAAATCACCAAATCAATTAGCTTCAAAATGAGGAGTACAATGATACTAGTAGGTCCACGAGCTATCACTATGCTTAACTATGGTTGGACCATATTTTGTCACCTCTTGATCCTATTGGATCATTGATCCATGCACCTCTTAATTCTATTGGACTATATTCAAGCACACCTCAATTTCCTATTGGACCTCACAAGGTTCCACCTCTAAATCCTATTGGACCTCTTGGAACTCATCAAACAAAAACTTTACACTTGTCTACACTCTAATTGGCAAGTGTTTAGCCTCTTACTCTATTTTGGCTCAATAGTGGCATTACAAGTGGAAATGCATAATTTGCCATCTATGCCAAATTTATTCCTATCAACATCCTACACCTAGATGCTTGATGTAAAAAACATAAGACCCCTATATCTAACATAGATAATCTTTTTCAATTCTTCACACTCCTCCTAAAAAATTATCTATGAAGATTTGAGCATTGATCTTGATATAACTCCAAGATAAGATCTATGCTTGATGAAAGCACTTTTGCTCAAAGGCTTGGTGAGTAGATCGGCAATACAAGAGGACGAGTTGACATGCTCCAAATAGATTTCTCCTCCAATAAGCTTTTCTCTCACAAAATGGCGTGCCACTTCTATGTGCTTGCTTCTTGCATGAAATATGGGATTATTGGCAAGAGCTTGGGCCGAGATGTTATCACACTTGATCATTGGTAGATCATCCTCCTTGGTGCACTTTAGTTCCATTAATAACCTCTTGATCCAAAGCACTTCTTTGGTAGTTGTAGTGAGTGCTTTGTACTCGGCCTCACATGAAGAGAGAGATATAGTATCTTGCTTTTTGGAAAGCCAAGATATTAGATTGAATCCAAGAAAGATAGTGTATGCACTAATAGACTTTCGATCCATCTTGTCACTTGCAAAGTCCGAATCCGAGTAGCCAATAATGGATAGATCTTCACTTTTATAGAGTAGACCATAATCACAAGATGAAGATACATATCTTAGAATCCTCTTGGCTATCTTCCAATGATGGATCTTAGGATCTTGCATAAATTGACTCAATTTGTGTACACAAAAACTAAGATCGGGCCTAGTAATGGTAAGCCAAATCAAGGAGCCTACAAGACTCCTAAAAAGTGTGATGTCCTCAAAGGATCTTTCATCACCTTTATTAGGATCTTTTACAATTTTCTCCATTGGAGTAGCTATGCTCTTAGAATTTTCCATATGGAATTTTCAACATAGAGTGAGCATATCTAGATTGGCATATAAAGACATGATTTTCATAAAAATCAATTTCTAGGCCTAGGATGTAATGTATCTCTCCTAGATCTTGCATTTTAAACTCACATCCAAGTGCTAGCTTGGTTTCATCAACTAGCTTGATACAACTTCCACAAAGAATAATGTCATCAACATAAATTAGAAGAATGACAATATTGCTATCAACAAACTTTAGATACATGGAAGGATCATAGTCACTAAGAGTAAATCCTAGTGAGATAAGAAAAGAGTTAAGTCTTGAATACCATGATCTTGGTGCTTGCTTGAGTCCATAAAGACTTTTGAAGAGCAAGCACACTTTGGACTCATCCTTGATGAATCCTTGAGGTTGTTCCATATAGATCTCCTCCTCAAGATAACCATTTGGAAAAGCATTGGATACATCTAATTGGAACACCTTCCACTTGAAAAAACAAGCAAGAGAAATAAGAATTCTTATTGTCACCATCTTTGCAACGGGTGCAAAGGTCTCCTCATAATCAAGACCATGGATTTGAGCAAATCCTTTGGCACATAATCTTGCTTTATGCTTGTTGATGGTGCCATCATGATTGAACTTGATCCGAAATTTTGACAACCAATCACATGCTTGTTGGATGGAGGATCCACAAGCTCCCAAGTATTGTTGGTGATCAATGCATCATACTCTTGCTTCATGGCATCATACCACTCCTTGGTATTGAGTGCCTCTTGTACATTCTTTGGCTCTTCATGAGAGACATAAAAAACATAATTAGTGGAATCAAGATCCACTTGTTTGCCTTTGTCAACATATGAGAGCCTCTTAGGCTCGGATCTATCTCTCATGGATCTTCTTGGTGAAAAAATCCGAGGAGAGTCTTCTTCAAATCTCGACCCCATCACATCATGATTGTCTTCAAAATCAATAATTGATGATGCATCCATAGATTTCTTGATCTCGGCCTCTTCAAATGATGAGTGTTGATCTTCATGAAAGACAACATCTCTACTTTCAATAACTTGAGAAGTAGAGAGTATAAAGACTCTATAGGCCTTCTTGGTGGATGAGTATCCAACCATGATCCCTTTGCATGCACTAGGATCCTCCTTCTTCCTTGTTTCCAAGGGAATATGGACAAAGCATAAGCATCCAAAAACTCTAAGGTGATCAACCTTAGGCTTCTTCAAAAATAAGATTTCATATGGTGACCTTCCTCCAAGAGCTATATGTGGGAGCCTATTGCAAAGATAATTTGCACAATTAATGGCTTCTCCCCAAAAATCTTTGGGCAAAGATGCCTCAATTCTCATAGATTTTGCACATTCACATAGAGATCTATTCTTTCTCTCGGCCACTCCATTTTGTGATGGAGAGTAGGCACAAGAAAACTCTCTTTTAATGCCTTCAAGCTCACAAAAAACTTGAAATTTATTGGAGATATATTCACCTCCTCCATCACTTCTAAGAGCTTTAATTTTGAATGAGAATTGCTTCTCTACATAAGCTTTGAAAATAAGGAAATGATCAAACACCATAGATTTTGAAGCAAGAAGATATATCCAAGTGAATCTTGTGTAGTCATCAATGAAAGTAACAAAACAAGTGGCTCCTCCCTTGCTTGTAGTTGATGAGAAATGCACATCCGAGTGGATTAACTCCAAAGGATGCTTGCTTCTGATAGAAGATCTTGTAAATGGCTTTTTGTGAGATTTAGCAATAGCACAAGCCTCACAAGGCTTGATCTTCTTGGAGAATGACTTTGGCAAGCCAATAGCTTTGGATTATTTGATCATAGAGAGCATGGATTTGTAGTTGGGATGTCCCAACCTCCTATGCCATAATTCCTCCATAGAGAGATTGTTCACAAGAGCAACATTACAAGCATTCACATACTCATTTGGATCTAGTTTATAGATGCCACCAAATCTAGATCCTAAAGCAAGTATCTCATCATTCTTCTTGATAGTGCAAGTATCAACATTGAATTTTACATCAAGGCCATTATCAAGCAATTGGCCAACACTAATAAGATTCTTGGTAAGCTTAGGTACATAAAGAACTCTAGAGAGAGAAAGAACTTTAGAGGATGCAAGCTTCAAGGGAATGTTCCCTATGCCTTCAATAGGACATTCAAAAATATTTACAGTGTATATTGATTTCTTGACTCCATCATAAGGTGAAATAGAAGAGAAAGAGTCCTTGGAGCTACACATATGTGAAGAGGCTCCACTATCAATATACCATAGGCCGTCCTTCTTGAAAGGAGTAGATGAGAAACTAGAGACCATAAAAGATCCCTCTCCATCACTTGCAATAGTGTCTTCCTTCTCATTGGTAATACTGGCTTGCTTGAGTTGATTCTTCTTTTTGAAGCAATTGGTGGCATAATGACCTTTCTTGCCACAATAAAAGCACTTGATCTTCTTCTTCTTGAGCTTGGATGATGAAGCATTAGAGGAATCATCTTCCTCCTCATCTTTGTCTTTGGATTTGACTTTGTCCTTGCTTGAGGATTGTTGATGTCGGTTCTTGCTCCTCCCTTTGTGCTCATCCTTGGCAAAGAGAGCTTTGCCATCATTATGAGTGAGAGAAAGCTTGTCCATCCTCAAGAGCTTGTACTATTGTCTTGATTCTTTTGAAATTAGCACACTTTGGAGAGCCTCCAAACTTGGTAGCTCCTCCTTAATGGCATAGGATTGGACAAGGTTATCAAATTCACTTCTCAAGCCATTGAGAATGACTTGAACTAGCTCATTTTGATTGATGGAATCACCAATGCAAGCAAGCTCTCTATGAATATCTTTTACTCTCAAAACATAACTAGATGCACTCTCATCACTCTTTTGGCTACTTTTAAAGATTTGATTCCTAAGAGTGAGAAGCCTAGAGGTATTCTTAGCCTCATAGATAGTCTTGAGACAATCCCAAGCTTCTTTGGCTGTTGTACAAGTACCTATCTCCCTCAATATCTCATTAGAGACATTCATCTTAATGTAGTGGAGAGCCATCCTAGCTCTCTTTTTGTATTTTTGAGCCTCTTGAAGAACTTGTGGTTCTTCTTCAAGGCCAAGAACTATGTCCATCACGTCTTGAAGGATCAAGATGGACTCCATCCTCATTTTCCAAATTGAATAATTTGGAGTGGTCAATCTTTCACTTGGTTCCAACAAGGATGAACCCATTGAAGACATTTGAAGTGAAGAAAACTCAAATGATGAACAATAAATGTTGCTACACATTTTCAATAGGATCCAATAATTGAGTACTATCTCCTCCTATGAAAGATCTTGCAACAATTTGTGAATTGATTCTCACTAGCTACTCAAATCTCTCTAAAACAAGATCTATTTCACATCAAATGATGGAGTATAGGCAAAGTTAGGATATAACACTCTTAGCACGTGTGAAATACACTAAGAAACCAAATTTGACTCAAATACAATGATATTGCATGAAACAAAATGGCTAAGATCTCAAAACAGTGCCTAGATCACATATAGATGAGATTGGCAAGCATACAACTGTGATTTTGGATCAACCAAGCAATCTCTTGACCAAACCAAATGTGTCCACCCAGGTCTAGGTGCCCTACCTAACCCTCTTCAAAAGCTTATAACTTTTGATTGGCTCAACCAAATGGAATGAAACTGATTGCAACAAAAACTAGACAAAAATAGCTTCAAAACAAGCTATCAAGCAAGATAAATGGATCAAACATGAGAGAGAACTTCCAAACTGAAATTGGATGTTCCTCACACGTGTTTGAGCACCTGATTCCGTACAGTACCAGGTCAGACCCAATCAATGTCCTTTTGATCTCTTTTGATCCAAGATTGAACAAGATAGCTAGGAAAATGGGCCTTGACAACTTCTAGCTCAAGATTGATGAAATTTTTTTCACTTAGATGGATCAAAATGCATGGTAACCTTAGGTAGGCTCTGATACCATGTTGAATTTCACACGTGTGGACTGTCCACTTCATGTACTTGTGATCTCCTAAGGTGTGTAGATGCACCAAGATCAAGACTAGATTGAGATTCAAGATCAATCTTGAATCCTATGGCAAAAACACACTACTACATGCATTCAATCACTTCCAACTCTCACTCACACGTGTGGGAAGTATTCAAAAAATAATTTAAGTAAAAACAAGCTGCTCTCCTCGGGTAGAGAGAGAAAATGCATCATGAGCTCTCGGGTAGAGAGAGAAAGCTAGAAATCCAATAACTCACAAAATCCATGAAATCACCAAATCAATTAGCTTCAAAATGAGGAGTACAATGATACTAGTAGGTCCACGAGCTATCACTATGCTTAACTATGATTGGACCATATTTTGTCGCCTCTTGATCCTATTGGATCATTGATCCATGCACCTCTTAATTCTATTGGACTATACTCAAGCACACCTCAATTTCCTATTGGACCTCACAAGGTTCCACCTCTAAATCCTATTGGACCTCTTGGAATTCATCAAACAAAAACTTTACACTTGTCTACACTCTAATTGGCAAGTGTTTAGCCTCTTACTCTATTTTGGCTCAATAGTGGCATTACAAGTGGAAATGCATAATTTGCCATCTATGCCAAATTTATTCCTATCAACATCCTACACCTAGATGCTTGATGTAAAAAA